>JAXQQM020072769.1:0-99739 GCA_034641835.2 Pinus albicaulis
TAACTATGGGAATTTGTTCAGGAAACTTAATATATATCCTCCAGATAAGAGTAGAGGTGCAATAACATGGTGCAATAACATTGTTTCCCATTATATCAACTCTCGATGAAAATATTTAGTCTAGTTTTTTTTTCCATGAATTTGGTGAAATATGTAATGCAAAAATATTTTGGGGTATTCTTGAAATGAAGTGGAGAATAGTGAGAAATATGAAGTTGATTGTGTTGAAAGCATCATAAGTGGGATTAATATTGAAAGTATATGTGTAGCTTACAATAGAGTAGCATATGTGATAGTAAGGAAACTCCCTATTATGCAATATTTAATGATGAATGGGCAACAACTTATGAACCACTATATGATGATGAAAGTTTTTTGAAGTGAAGGTTTGCTACAAATGTTATAGGAAAAGAAACCCATAGATAAACTTCTCAATGGAGTGGTATCCGAGTTTGAAATAAATTGGATGAGCCTCATGAAAATGAGTATAATGATTTAGTAGAGGAAGAGAAAGATGAAGATGAAGAAGTTAATGAAATTTTTATGTAT
This sequence comes from Pinus albicaulis, assembly GCA_034641835.2. Lineage (NCBI taxonomy): Eukaryota > Viridiplantae > Streptophyta > Pinopsida > Pinales > Pinaceae > Pinus > Pinus albicaulis. Next base: position 550 of record JAXQQM020072769.1, read on the forward strand.
TGGAGTGCTCGAGGATTTAAAAATTGTTATGGATTGATGTGGGAGTAATTCATTGAACAAGACTTAAAAACTATCAACGATGGAAGTGAACATGATAATAAAGGAGTTGAAATGAATTGGCATCATCCTAGTCGTAACAAGGAGAAATGCCTACTATTAATGATCTATAATAAAGAGAAGAAGAAAGAAGTTCAAAGCAACAAGTTCAAGAAAAAGTCTCATCATTATACTTTAGAAAATAAAGTCAAAATGAAGTATCTGATTCATTTGTAACCTTAGCTGAGACTCAGACCAGAAGGCAAGCTAACATGTAGGTCATGATTAAGGGGATATGTTGGAATACTAATAATGACATTGTCTATGAATGTTCATGTGATGACAAATTATGTTCATGTATCACCACAGAATTATTTGTTGGCATTGTAGGTAATAGAGAAATTAATATTCCACAAGGTAATCCGTTGAGTCAGTATTGAACCAGTGGCTCATGCATTTATAAATAACAATTTTTTAAATGAAATAATTAAGCTCTCTATGTGAGTCTTCATTTCTGATAGGGTTCATTTTTGCGATTTAGAAGGTGAGATTGTGGTAACATTTCAAGACCATCACATTTCTTATGTCATCTTTTGGACAGGTTTGTACATTACTACTAAAGGACATTTTGATTTGTGTTCTCAGTTTTCGGCGAGTATCCTCTGTCCATTCATACGAGTAGCATTATTACATTGGTGGGTATCCTTGGTCCAATTGTGTTCTTGTGTTGATGGGCATGGCCTCTCAACATATGTACATCCCAAAATTCACACACGATGGACGGACTCATGATATTATATGAGTAAATACTAAGGAAAGTATTTTTGTATGGTTGAATAAATTATGTCATGATATGCCAAATAAAACCAAAGCCATTTTTTTCCAATCTCATAGGGTGACAGGGATGATGGAGGAGACTAGGAGGTTTGACTATAATGAGGACAAAGGAGCAGCTCAAGGGGCTGGACAATCACGATGATGAAAGAAGAGATCAGGTGATCCAGGTGGACATTGGTGGCCATCTTCCTACTCCACCTAGAAAATTTCATCACTTTTCCTATTTACTATTTATAGAAATTTTCGAGTCCTCAACTTCCAGAAAAATTTTGGCTCCCTAAATGACCTTTTTTGTAGGTCCACTACAATCCCATAGACAAAGGCACGAGCCTACAGAAAAAATTGTAGTCTTGAGAGAGATATTTCCAGTGACGTATCATATGTGCCTGTTGATGGGAAAATCTGTCCTGCCAACAGCAGGGGATCTCCCCGGTAAAAGGTCCCAATTAGACCTTGAACCGTTTGGAATAGGGATCCCGTCCGGGGTGTGGGTTCGGCTACCACTGATTTCTCCTTTTCTTTGGGTCTCGCTTAAACTCTATAAAACAGTGAATACACACCTAATCCACTGATACAAGGCATATGCTTGATGCATTAAATGTACATACGACACTATGAGTAGCAAGAGAAAATAATAAAGCATGAAGACCGAAGGAAGTGTTGTTAGCAACACTTCATTAGGTTCATGCCTGTAAGCTGTTATGACCATGAAAGAAAAAGTTCCTCATGGCGAGAACACCCTTCACTTCCTAAAAGCTTTAAATGATAACACAAACGTAGATAAACAAAGTCATCAACATTCGCTAAGAAAGTGAAATAACTCAACCACCATTAACATACTCAGCAAACTATTATGTAACTGTGAACTGAATTAAAGATACAGTTCCCTTAATCTAAAGATGTTCAGAAACTGAAAATATAATACTCAAGAGTGCTCCTACATAAAACAACACCAGATCCACAAAGAGATTTTACAAAATGCTTGTATTCATCATTAAATGTATAATCTATTGGTAATACAATGTACTCAGCTTGATTCCCAAACAAATGATCCTTTTACAAGCTCCCGAAGGAGTATTTATAATACGAAACCTGCCCTTTGGCCTTCCTTGACTTTTCATCTTCTTGACCATTGGGCTGCCTTGCAACCCCATCTTTTCTGCGACCTGCGACCTGAGCTGTTGTCGCGACCTGCGACCTGAGCTATTGTTGCGACCTGCGACCTGACTGGGTTGCGGGGTCGCAGGTTGTAAGAAAATGTCCAAGGTGCGACCTTGCGACCTTGCGACTGGGTCGCAGGGTCACGGGGTCGCGGATCGTGAAAAAAATGCACATGCAACCTTGCGACCTTGCAACCAAGTTGTTGGGTCACGGGGTCGCGTATCGTGAAAACAGATGCACATGCGACCTTGCGACTAGGTCGCTAGGTCGCAGGGTCGCGGATCGTGAGAACAGATGCACATGTGACCTTGCGTCTTTGTGACTAGGTCTCTGGGTCGCAGGGTCGCGGATCGTGAAAACAAAAGCACATGCGACCTTGCGACCTTGCGACTACGTCACTCGGTCGCGGGGTCGCAACTTACGGGAAAAATAAAAAATGCGGCCCTGCGACCTGCTGGGACATGCGACCTCGTGACCTCGGCATACATGCGACCTGCGACCTCACCAGATCTGCGACCTGCGACCTCCTGGGATTTGCGACTCGTGGCCTTCTTTCGGTGGACGTGGCTAGGTGCTCTCGAACTTAAAGTGTTTTCTTCGGAGATTCATGAGGATGTACTTGTTTTGAAAAGGTCCCGCTGTTTGCTGGGGGGAAATCTTTGCTCCTTGTGTAAGCCCAAAGGTTCTTCTTGCAATAAAATAACAAAGGTCACAAGTCTTCTTGATGGAATAATAATAACGCTAAGGGCATTTTAATCAATTGTAAGAATGAAAATAATAACTTAGACCCCTGTGTGGTCAACTATTGAATCGTTGGAGATAATGGTTAGGTTAAGCTTTCTCTGTGCCCTTTCTCCGTCGGGACCATCATCTTCCCCAGGCACAAGGTCCTCTTCATTCACATCCTCAGTGTTCGCTGCAGGTATTTCATGCTCATCATTTTCCCATTCATTAGAGGAGTAATACTTGCCATCTTCAATCGGAGAATCTCAAGTATCTTGACCGAGGAGAACTGTGACCTCACTTACGATCCTACGCCAGTCATACCACAAAAACTTTGCATCTGCGTTGCATTTTGTTTTAATGGTGGTGTAACATCACAACATTTCTTTAATGGTAAGCGTGGCCTTCATGTATGGACATGTCCCTCTAACATATCATGTGGTCGCAGTTGGAGGAAGAGGCGAGTTTTGACAGACCATCGGCAGGGTTGATTAGGCCTTTCCACGAAATTCTTCCCCTCCTGGTTGCACCACGTTATCCATTATTGCAACAGTTTCCTTCATTTTAGACAGTCAGATCATCATCGTAGTGCACTCAGATTGCGACCTTGTCTGTGGGGTCCAAGGCCGTTAGCATTGTAGGGCTTCTTCGATAGGCTCACTGTTCGAATGGTGGATGTTTTAATTCATGCGCTACTACAGCTATTGAGCATTTTACAGATGCTGATAAATTTTAACACATCGTAAACTGATATATCCTGAAGGCCACCGTCTGCTTTGACATTCGAGATCTTGGAATTCGTGTGGGAGAAAAAGCTGTGAAGAGGCCCCTCCTGATGTGGAGCGTATGTCTCGTCCAGGTTCAAATAACGCGTGTGCCAATTTTATGTATCGAAGCTATCATAGAGAGACCTCATGTGAGTCGATGTCTGGTAAAGACAAAGCCATGAGGAAAAAGACTGAGGAGACCAAACTGTCACAATGAGGAAACAAGGATTAGATATCAATTTTGTGCTCGTCCAAATGAGCGTTTTGCTTCTTCTGGCAGATCTATATCCTGCAGCGATGACAAAGCAGCTGAATCTGTGGGCAAGCATTATGGATGGGATTTTTGTTGCCATTATTCCATGCTATCTCAGCTAAATCCACACGCATGCATCTAGGATGGAATTGCATGCCACTTTTCACGCTGTCACAGCTAAATCAACGCTGGGTAATACCAAACACTCTCCCCTCCACCTAAATACTGAGATATGGGTGGTTACTGAAAGCAACGCTTTGCATGGGAAACTTTCTTTCTCGACGAGGTATTGCATATTGGCGAACAGGTCGCGGGAAGGAAACAGCTGGTAAGGAGCACGATTAGTGCTAACAAGAACGTTGAAACCTTTGCATGCTTTAGACGTAACTTCGACCATCATATACATCTGCTTCATAGATTAAAACCTCGGCATAAAGGGTTTTGTCCTAGCTGTGATGTTCCTCGTACGCTTTGTTGGGCAGTCTTGTATGGTTTTGAAAACATATGTGACTTGCACTGGTTAAAACGTGGTTACAGGTTGCCAATTAAAAATCTAGCCAATTTTGAGCCAGTCAAAATTTTGCCATGCAGATTTCGAGCCAATCAAAATATTCATGCCCATTTGCACATGTCCACGTAGTTTGTTGTTCCACGTTGAAAGATTGACCGCTTTATAGTGTATATCTGTTCCCAGCATTTACCGTAGGTTTAAAAAACGCCTTCGAACCTTGTCTTAAATAGAATTTTTGGTTAATATAGTACGTCTGCTCTCAAAGGATAAAACTCTGCCACATAAGTGTTTAAGTCAAAACGGGAATATATTTTCATGTGTTTTAATCGTAAAGTAAATCACTTTATATGCATGCGTGAACAGATTTATTGTAAGTTGGAAATCTGTCATCGACGTTTGCCTCCATGCAACATGCTCATGCATCTCTACGCCATTCTTCCAACGTAAAGTTGACCACTATATTGAAACTGCACTATCAACACGTTGCGCCCATTTGTAACTTTCTTATGGTTTTGAAACCAGATGTCTTTATCCCTTTCGTGCCTTCATCATAACGTTGGACCGCTGTTTATATTTGTTTGCTCCAAAATTTTACCACAATTTGAAACCCCGCTCGGACCTTTTCACCCATTCGTGATGGTTTGAAACAAGATTATCCTCGCAGTGATCGAAACACGGTTGTAGACTTTGGATCACCAAATATATATCTTTCTAAAAACCCTTAACATAGGTTAAAACTCGCCATCAACCTTTTGCGCTCACTTGTATAGTTCTGATTCATGTCTTAGTTATGAATTCAGACCACTATTTGTGTATATGTGCTCTCAAACATTTATCATAAGTCAAAAACCTACTATCAAATATTTGCGCTTATGCAACGTGTCATGCACTCCACCCATGTTTTAGATAAGCTTTGATCACTATATAATATATCCGCTCCATTTTACCAAGGTTGAAAGTCGACCGTTGAAACCTTTGTGTTCATTTCGTGATGTTTATATGATCTCTCCTTTAATCTTATATGGTTGGAAACCACATGGACTTGCGCCTTGGTTTTAACTTGCAATGTAACCTTGGCCCATCAAATGTGTGCCTATTGCAATGGTTTCACATAGTTTCTCCACGGTCTTCTATGATTTCGACAACATAGGGTTTTTATTTTCCTTGTTTTAATTATATAATGTCAAAACCACAACCTTGGTCCATTGCATGTGCGTCCACTGTGTAGCTTAGGTTCAACAAAGATCGCTTCTCAAAAGGTGTGTTTAGATATTGTGACAAAACCGTAATGCACCAATGCCTGAACAATCAAGCCTAAATCTCACCGACAAACCTACACCTATACTTTGATGGAAGATGAGGCACTAAAAGAAGTAAATCCGGACTTAATCACCAAATTGACAGTGATGATCTTTCAAAATACTTATCCTTGACGTATGTTGAACCTGCAAACCATTTCATTCAACTGCAGCCAATGGAAGAAATCCTTTAGCTGTGCGATTGTCTTGTCACCATCAACATGTGTGCTTCTGCACTGTATTTTGGCACGGAGAAGTCTTGAATGATATTGTCGTTCTTCTAGGGAAATATTCTGAGTCGGTTTTGTTCATCGGGCTATACTTCAAGCTAGATTCATCGAAGTGGCGAAATATGTTCCTTCGTGTGCACCCATCGACCTTTAGATGGTATTGTGCAGGATCTCCAAGACTTCCCTTTTGAGTTTATGCTTATTTTGTATCCTTCTAAAATAGCAGCATCGGGATTGTTTCTTCCTCATAGCCCCCACCGACATGTAGCTTCCTGGTAATTGTGTAATCATTACTTTCATCTTCAAACAATCTCATCCTCGAGGTCATCAAGAGTTGATAGAGTAACACCATGATGAGTGAGAATGTCATATGCTCCATCTGATAGAGTGTATTTTTCGCTCTTAAGCATCTGTGACTGTCGCTCACTCTGGAATCTAATGATAGCCTTATCTGTCATCATTTGCCCCAGACTGCATGTCCAAGAAAACATTAGCTTTTCCACTTTGTTTGTATTCTTGTAAGAGAGTCTTCTTCCTTGTGATTGACAACTTCCCTGACCATTGTGCTCTTGTTAGTTGGGTCCCAATCTCTTCCTCCCAACGCGATGGTGATATTCTTTGGTATATTACCTGTGGGATCGCCTGCACATAACATTATAACACTAATTAGCTTACAATTTCATTTTACATAACGGTGCCCCCCAAATACTAAATATTAGACTATGAGCTCGACGAAGTACTAAAAAAGAGTGCTTGGACAATCCATGATGCAAGCACTCTTAACGTAAATACATGCAAGTTTCAATCTGAATGTGTGCATGGCGATCCTTCGCGCATGGCATGATTGCAACGAAAACATCTAATCATGATGGTGAGAAAACTCATGAGGGGTTGGAGATAGGTCGATAGGATGTCACTGACTGCAGATCGGGTGAAAGGCGTTAACGCCTAAGTGAGCAGAGGGGGAACCTGAAATTTTAAAAATACCCAAAATTTTGGGTGGTGTTGTAGTGGCTACAACAAATGGCGAACCAATGGTAGAACCCAGCATCTCTGTCAATATCACAGCAATAGTCTGAGTCCGGATAATGATGCAAGGCAATATTGAACAGGTTCTGCGGGGGTGCCCTTTGTATTACTTTGGCCTTTTACAGGTATGCCTAATCCTTGTGCCCCAGCTAGGTCTCACTAATCAGAAACACTTCAAAGAGAAAGCTCATAGATGCCAGTAGCTTGTTGATGATGTGAAGAGCAAGGCAGGGGCTTTATTATTTTCACGATTTTTAAAGTAAGTTTCTGGTGTTGCTCCACTGCGAGTAGGCCTGGACAGTACCTTGGCGGAGTCACTTCAAGAAATCACAAATGTTGCTCCGCTGCCAGCGAGCCTGGTCAGTACCCTGACGGAGTCGTTGCATTACCTCTCTGCGCAGGAAGCCTTTCTCGATCCTTTACCCTTATTTGTTTCATGTGCTTGTGGCACTTATTTTTCTGTGCTCGTGGCACTTATTTTCGTGGGCGGATGAGGGATCCCGACTTATTTTATGGGCAAGAGAGGCTGTTTCTTCTTTTGCAGAAACTAAAAGATATCCTGATTTGGGTTTTCCCTTGTGCCAAACATTCACATCCCAACTACCACAATAGGCGGAGCATGCAAGATAGATCATTAAAACATCCAAGACTATGCTAGGCACAAGGCTTAGGCTTACGGGTACGGGCCATTTGAACTCATCAAGTCTCCCACCGACAACTGGCTCGTATCTCCCTAGATAATAAGTTTAGACTCATAGGCATATTTTTGAGAATGCGACTTCGATGACTGGTCCTAAGAGAAATCTGCCTCTTGAGATAGCCACCTCAACCTCATGCAAACAATGAGGTTACTGTTACAGCAATCGGGGAAAAACAAGACTACAAGGTGATAGGATTGCAATGAGGGCTCATGCAGTGGCAGGAAATATGACAAAAATGATGTGAGGGAGAGACAATATGATGCAATGTAATAGGTGAGGCTCAAGATGCAATGCAACGCCATGTGGGAGAATGATTAACCAGTCGTAGATGGGAAGGAGGCGCAATACAAGCAGTAATTATTTATGCAGCAACAAGCAAACGGAAAAGAAATGAGTGCAAAACAATTGTAACATGATGATACCTAGGATATTAATTGTAAACAAGAATAGTAAACACACTTTTAAACTATGAAGTAAAAATTCGGCAAGTAAACCTAATTAAATTTGGACTAAAAAAATTTGTATTGCAGGTCCCAGCTAGCCTACACCTAAACCCTAGTTTAACTGATGATGCGGCGGGTTATGTAAAATCATCTTTCCAGTGCAGCCACCGCATTAGTTCCTGACCTGCAAGAACAACAATGATTAGGATCAGAGCTAGTATCCAAAAAAGTGCAGTGACAACAAAACTTACATGAGGAGCAGGTGCAACGGCAAGCCGATCATAGATACTTACCAAAAAACATGCCAGAATAGATTGTGCAAGCTGAATCCTACTCTCATCTTGATACACAGCAATATGTTCTTGAAACTCAACATTTATAAATGACACACATTCATTCATGCACAATCCTAAGTCTGATGGGCGCTGGGTAAGCCACCACCCATTTTCAGGCCCATCAACCGGATAGGGTTGGTCGAGTTGATCGGCGATCTCATCATGGTGTTGAGGACCATCAGTTTTATGGAATGGAAACAATAAGCAAGTGCCAGGTGAATTATGGATTCATGCACATCCAAGTGTAGGAACCCTAGTTTTGAAAACCCTAGTTCGGGGTTGCTCTTGGGTTTGGTTAAGGATATGAGGATCCCAACCCGCGTTTGGTGGATCCTGAAATTCCTCACTGCCTTGAACAAACTCTAGACCTTCGAGAAAGGGGCTTTCCAACTTTGACTGCTTGGCGAGATCAACAGGCGAGTAGATGTGATCATGGATTGTGGTGGGTTGCATAATGTCAGTGGGCTTTGTATCGATTTGGTCAAATGTTTGCGCACTGACAGATTGATAATCCAAAGTATCAGATTCTCTAGATTTTCCAGGGTAGGGTGGGTTTACCACGGTTATGCTGGGAGGAGCGTGGTATTTGGGGATCGTCATCTCAGAAACAGTTGGCAGAAGCTGAAGCGCTTCAACTTTCTGATTGGTACTTGAATTTTCCCAAAGTGAATCACTGAATTCAGGTGTCTTCATAGGGTCAGCAAAGAGATGCGAGTGATATTCCTCAGCGGCAAGATTGAATATGTTTTCAGATAAGGAGTGATCGCTAAAACCATCGATTTGATCAATCTGGGTACCTGGCAAGTAAGGCTCCCCAGGAGTTACCAACTGGGATGGATCAATAAAGAGGACATCTTGAGGTTGCCCAGACAGAAAATCGCTCCTATGGCTGTCTAAAGATTTGGAGTGAGAATGATCAGATCTGAAAGATTCATCGATGATCCGGATTTATGCAGGAACGCAACAGAATAAACATATAACCATAAATATAGATATTTAGGAGAAATAACACCATTTCACTAATATCAAAGAACTGAAATTTTCTTACAGACAGAATGGAAATAAAACTAGCTAGGGCGCTAGTAGCTATCTCTGAGAAGAGATGTGGCAGCTATAGGCCTCTGAACTAAGTTACAATGAGGCTTGAGGGCCTATTTATTATTTAGAAATAATGGGAAATCCTAAACAGCCAAAACCCTAACCCTAGGAGATGAAGCACCAAAACTATTGGCCCCATTTGGGTAAATTGGTGTTTCAACTTCCCAGGGGCGTAACTTTGGCATACGATCTCCGTTTGACGCGTACCATACCTCGTTAGAAAGATATATCTGAGGAATACAAATTGGGAATGAGCAACATTAATCCATGGACACATGTTGCTCTCCGTTTTCCCAAAAAACGTCGTTTAGGGCCTCAAAACGGCTCCGGAAGTTTAGGACCCGAAAAACTGCTAAAAATAGTAAACTGTGCTGAAACTGGAAAACTAAAATAGACAATGGTGGAGCCCCAAGTGGAATAGGTGGGTGACCACCAATATCCACCTAGACCATTACTCCCCCCTTATGAATAAATGGTCCCCATTGCGTTAAGTTCCTCCATGAGATGAGGAAATTTCTGCTGAACTTGGTCCCTAGTGAACCACTTTCCTTGGTGCAGGAGTTGGCCAGCTTTCACAACCCGATATAGTTGGATATTTTGCTAGTGAGTGTTCTTGATTTGCATGTCCATTATACAATCTATGGTGGCATGTTCCATGTAGTCTGGATTTAACTCTGTTAGTGTGAGTTGTCCTGCAATGTCCGAGGTGTCCAGTAGAGGTGGGAAGGACGAAGGCGATCCACATTGAAGACTGGGTGCAGACCAAGGAATGGTGGAATACTGAGCTCGAAGGCATTGTTCCCTACAGCCTTGGTAATGGTGTACGGTCCGTATCCAAGCAGGCGAAGCTTGCGGTGGGGTCCAATGAGGCGCTCCTTCTACAAATGTAGCCATAATTTGTCGCCCACCTGGAAGTTGTGTGGCACCCGGTGTTGATCATGGAATTGCTTGTACTTTGCATTGGCTCTGTCCAATATATCATGAACCTATTGGCGGATGTGTTGAATGCGCTTGATGAAGCTACTTGCTTTGTCAACTTTAGACTGGACATAAGCTGAATTGGCCTGAGCAGCTGTAAATGGCATGGCTACGTCAATGGGACATAGTGGCTGGAATCCCTAGCCCACCTGAAAGGGGCTATGGCCGATTGAACTGTGGAGAGCCCGATTATAACTATGTTGTACATAGGGGAGGCTCTCGTCCCATGTGCGTGGATGCTTTGAATTGTACATGCGGACAATGTGTACAATCATTCTGTTGATGACCTCTGTCTGGCCATATGTTTGGGGATGGAACGCTGTGGACTTGGTGAGCTTGGTATCCAACATCGACTAGAGGCTGGACCAAAATGTGCTGAGGAACCTGCTATCCCGATCTGATATGATAGACTGTGGGATCCCAAAGTGCACCCACACTTGTTCAAAGAAGAGTTTAGCAGTGGCTTCTGCTGTGATAGTCTTCTTGCAGGCCGCCATAATGGCCATCTTCTGGAATCTGTCAATGACCACAAAAACACAGTCATTTCCCTGCTTAGTAGAAGGCAGGCCTGACATGTAATCCATGGAGATAGATTCCCAAGGTTGACTAGGGGTAGGTAGATGAGTATATAGGCCTTGCTTCTTGATGGTTGGTTTGGCAATAACACAAGCAGTGCAGGATCTGATGTGCTTCTCGACATCCTTTCGAAGGTTCGTCCAATAGAAATACTTCTACAGGATTGCTACTATTTTCTCGACCCCAAAATGCCCAGTGACTCGACTGTAGTGTTCTTCCCATATCATCTTGGCACGCTCGCTTGAAGGAACACAAAGGTGTCCCATGTGACATAAAAGTGCATCTTGGAGGTGAAAATTTGGAACTTGCGTACCCCCCAAGAGTGCCTTGTAAGTTTGGCTAAATTCGGGTCACTCTCATAGAGAAGTGGCCAATCAGAAGTTTCATACCCACAAGAGTCGAGCACAGTGGTGAGTGCCACGATCGGTGGTCAGCTGAGGCAGTCTGCAACATGATTGGTGCTACCCTTCTTGTACTTGATGTTCAAATGAAACTATTGCATATATGTGGACCACTTCTGATGGCGATCATTCTGCAACTTCCCTTGTGTTTGTATGAACTGCAGGGGCCTGTGGTCTGTGTGGATGATTGTTTCCTTCCCCAAAATGTAATGCTTCCATTGTCGACAAGCTTGCACAATGGAGTACATTTCTTTGTCATATGTAGGGTACTTGTGAACTGTTTCAGACAATGTCTCACTGTGAAATGCCACTGGATGTCCCTGTTGAGTAAGAACTGCCCCAATAGCATAGTCAGAGGCATCTGTCTCGATCTCGAATGGCTGTTGCAAGTCTGGTAAAGTGAGTACTGGGGCTGAACAGAGGCGATTTTTCAATTCTGTGAACGCCTTCTATTGAGGTTCCGATCTAAATTTTTTTTCTCTCGCTCCTCATTTGGTGACTTGACTCAAGGGCCAAGTTATATGAGAGAATCCCAACACGAACCTCCGGTAGAAATTAGCAAGACCCAGAAAGCTGCGAAGCTCTGTTATAGTGGTTGGGGCTGGCCAATCCCGAATGACTTGGATATTGGCTAGATCCACATGCACCCCCCTTTCATCAATAATGTATCCCATATATTGAACTTGGGTCATGCCAAAAGTGCACTTCTCCAAATTGGCACACAACTTGTGTTGCCGTAGTGTTTGGAGGACTTGTCGGATGTGGTGAAGGTGCTCTTCCCAAGTCTATCTAAAGATCATAATGTCATCAAAGTACACCACTACAAATGAGTTGGTGAATGGCTGCAAGATCTCATCCATCATCCTCATGAAGGTGGCGGGAGCATTTGTCAACCCGAAAGGCATGACCAGCCGTTCGAAAAGGCCTTCCTTGGCTTTGAAGGTAGTCTTCCACACATCGAAGGGTTCAATTGGTACCTGGTGATACCCAGACTTCAGGTCGATCTTGCTGAAATATTTTGCACCTTTGAGTTGGTCCAGAAGGTCATCTATCCATGGGATTGGGTACCTATTCCAGACAGTGATCTTGTTCAGCGCCCGTTAGTCAATACAGAGTCTCGACGTCCCATCCTTCTTCTGTACCAACACGATCGAGCTCCCACAGAATGATGAACTTGGTATGATGTGACCTTTCTGCAATAGCTCCTGAATCTGCCTCTTGATTTCATCATTCTCCAGAACAGAGCGCCAATAGATCGGTCCATTAGGTAGGGGCGCACCTGGGCTCAGATCAATCGGGTGCTTTACCTGACAGTGCAGAGGAACCCCTATGGGTGAGGTGAATATGTCCCCGTACTCCTCCACAACCTTATCCATTTGTTGTTGTTGTGCAGAGGAGCCCTATCTGGAGGTCGTGGCCAGATTCTTCTTCTTGCCTTGGGGGTGGATCATCAGGAAAACGAATTTCTTAGTTTGGGAAATGAGCTTAGTTCATTATTTTGCAGTGACCAAAGAGATAGTGGCAGGAGGTGGTACCTCTGGTATCCTATACAACTTATTTCCCAAAGTAACAATAAAAGCACGAGGTCAAGAATCATACACAGCATGACGCTTCCACAAGTATGGTTGTCCTAATAATACATCAGAAACATCAATAGGAGCAACGTCACATAATACCTCATCCATGAAGTGCTTGATGCTATAGGGAAGGTGACACTACCGGCTGATGCGGAGATCTCGTCCTTGGTGAAGCCACCCGATGGTGTATGGATGTGGGTGAGTTGTGGTCGACAAGCCCAACCACTTCATGGCGTCTGCTGAAATGAGGTTGTTTTGGCTCCCATTGTCGACAATGAACTGTACCGGGGAGCCCTTTACCCACATCTGGGAGTGGAAGAGACGTTCCTGCTCCTCTGGATCTTTCAGTTCCTCCTTTTGGATCTTTGTAGTGGCAACAGTGGCGTTGGGCTCTGCATCAATAATTTGTTTCCCTTTTTCATTCGCCTTTTTAGGTTCGGAATTGGAGTCAGAGCACGCATCCGACTCAGAAGCAATCATCTCAGCCACTAGCGACTGCTTGTCCCGACACTCACTTGTGCTGTGAGTGGAGCTCTTATGGAACTCACACCACTTTCCCGTGTCCTTCTTTGGCTTTGCGATGCTGTTCTTTTCTTGTGGCTTCGATGAGTTGTCTTTAGCCACCATGCCTTGGCTCTGTCCTTTGTTCTGTGGTTTGGAAGCACCTTTCCCTTACTTTTGATTCGCAGATCCAAAGTCTCGCTTCTTCTGCTTGAATTTCTGCTCAATCTTGCCAGCATACTGGTATTTCGTACCAAGCGAAGAGATGTCAAGGAACTCGATCTCCTCCTGAATGTATCTATGCAGACAGCTGCGATACTTTAGCACTAGATGTTTCTTTGAATCTTTGATACCCAACTTTGTGCGCAGGGTATGGAACAGATTCGTCAGCTCATGCACATCTTGATCCCTTTGTTGTTGCAGTGTGGTCCATTGTATGTACTTGTTCTCATAGCTCCCCACGGGATAGTACTGTTCCTTGACGGCGTCTCAGAAATAATTCCAAGTTGGTACGGCCAAGAACAGAGAGGGTTCTGTCTGTTCCTTGTTCTCACAATAGGTTTCCCACCAGTCCTTAACATGGGGGTTAGCTTTGAGGAGTGCAAAAATAATCTTCTCCCGGTCTGAAAAGTCATGAATCGAGAAATATCCTTCTAACAGATTCAACCATCTATCCACGGCATCTGCCTCTATTTGACCCTCAAATATGGGAATTTCAAAATTTACTTGTACCTCAAAAGGAGTCGCGCCTCCATAGTGGCTACTGGATGCAGATGCGCTGCCGGTGGGTAGCCGTTGAAGGATCTGAGCAAAGTTATCCATCATCGCGTTCCTTTGTTTTTCGAGGGCCTCCTCGAGCAATATTTTGATAGGATCTCCTGCTCCCTCATCTATCTTTTCGTCCCCCATGGGCATCCGTCGAGGTTTGCGAGGTTGATATTGCAAACGTTCCACCAGATCGAGCCCTAGCTCCTTATACCCCGACCTCGTTGGGGACATGCAAAGAAGGATCGAGAAAAAGAAGACCGCTCTAATACCACTAATCCGGATTTATGCAGGAACGCAACAGAATAAAAATATAACCATAAATACAGAGATTCAGTGGAAATAACACTTCATTTCATTAATATCAAAGAACTAAAATTTTCTCACAGACAGAATGGAAATAAAACTAGCTAGGGCGCTGGTAGCTATCTCTGAGAAGAGATGTGCTGGCTACAGGCCTCTGAAATGAGTTACAATGAGGCTTAAGGGCCTATTTATTATTTAGAAACAATGGGAAATCCTAAACAGCCAAAACCCTAACCCTAGGAGATGAAGCACCAAAACTATGGGCCCCGTTTGGGTAAATTGGCGTTTCAACTTCCCAGGGGCGTAACTTTGGCATACAATCACTGTTTGACGTGTACCATACCTCGTTAGAAAGATCTATCCGAGGACTACAAATTTGGAATGAGAAACATCGATCCATGGACCCATGAGCAACATCGGTCCATGGACCCATGTTGCTCTTCATTTTCTCAAAAAACGTCATTTAGGGCCTCAAAACGGCTCCGGAAGTTTAGGACCTGAAAAACTGCTAAAAATAGTAAACTGTGCTGAAACTGAAAAACTGAAATAGACAATGGTGGATCCCCAAGTGAAATAGGTGGGTGACCACCAATATCCACCTAGATCAATCGATTTTGAACTGTGATTGTGAAACACCATCTGTGTGCTTATGATTGTCGCCAATAACAGTATAAGGAAATCTTGAATGTCTCGAAGAAATTATTGGTGTGGCGGGATCGAGAAACCAACTGGGGAATAATGAATGAAAAGATTAAGTCGTAGGGGCATTAACCCTACAAGGATTTTCAACACATGCATCTGTGTCATTTAGAGAAAACGATGATCTGGCAGGCCTTGTAAGGGAATCAACTTTATGCGGGGTAGGAGTCGATTCATAATTAGTATGCGAATCAGATTTAGGTTTGTGTCTGGGGAGACATCGAGTGGGCTCGAGGTAGGTTTCATGAACCGAGAGAGATGATGAGCCACTCGGGCTTTCAAGCTCTGATTCAACATGGTGCGTGAAATATTCAAAGGGAGTACCGTAGGCTTCATCCCCATGCACCCATCCATCATTGCTCAGAACTCTCGAGGTCGTACCTCAACTATCCGACAACTCAGGAGGAGGAGCGAGAATGTCAAACATAGCAATACTCACCTGGGAGGCTGGAGTGTGGTCTGGACTCGGGGATATGGACAACGAAGTATTAGGGACAAAATCAGGACAGCCGGTAACCTGCGGGTTATCATAGGGAACACTAGGATCTAACTGAAATTGTTCAAGGGAAACGAGAATCACGTACTTGAACTATTCATTTAAACATTTCCAATCAACATCCCTTTCAGGGAACTCAAAACAATAATGAACAAATATGATAGAGAATTCATCCAGAGATTCTTGAGGTTCCATTCTAATGTCATTTAGCTTTATCACTACACTTTGCAAATCGTACCTGTGGAAAGCTTGTCGCAATTCAATTGCGAGTTGTTCAAACGAATGAATGGAAGCTTTCGGCAATGTGCAACACCATTTCTTAGTGTGACCTTCGAGAGTGAGGAAGAAAAGAAAACAAATCAAACCTTCATTTTCAATTTCGTAGCACTCACGAAAGTCATAGAAATCTAAAAAGTGTTGGGTTATGGACACCCCATTTTCACCATCGAATTTTAATTGGGACAAGTGATACATAAGTTCATTAGGGATGAAGTATCGAGGCTCATAAAACTCTGACAAACATCTCGAGAGAATGATTTGGGAACGAGCCATTACAGATATGAGATTAACTGCAGGCTCTAAGGGCTCAGCTTGTCATCTTGCCCTCCTTTTAGCGCCAATTCTGTTGATGGAAAAATCTGTCCGGCCAACAGCAGGGGATCTCCCCGGTAAAAGGTCCCAATTAGACCTTGAACCGTTTGGAATAGGGATCCCGTCTGGGGTGTGGGTCCGGCTACCACTGATTTCTCCTTTGCTTTGGGTCTCGCTTAAACTCTATAAAACAGTGAATACACACCTAATCGACTGATACAAGACATATGCTTGATGCATTAAATGTACATACGACACTATGAGTAGCAAGAGAAAATAATAAAGCATGAAGACCGAAGGAAGTGTTGTTAGCAACACTTCATTAGGTTCATGCCTGTAAGCTGTTCTGACCATGAAAGAAACAGTTCCTCATGGCGAGAACACCCTTCACTTCCTAAAAGCTTTAAATGATAACAAAAACGTAGATAAACAAAGTCATCAACATTCGCTAAGAAAGTGAAATAACTCAACCACCATTAACATACTCAGCAAACTATTATGTAACTGTGAACTGAATTAAAGATACAGTTCCCATAATCTAAATATGTTTAGAAACTGAAAATATAATACTCAAGTGTTCTCGTACATAAAACAACACCAGATCCACAAAGAGATTTTACAAAACGCTTGTATTCATCATTAAATGTATAATCTACTGGTAATAAAATGTACTCATCTTGAGTCCCAAACAAAAGATCCTTTTACAAGCTCCCGAAGGAGTATTTATAATACGAAACCTGCCCTTTGGGCTTCCTTGACTTTTCATCTTCTTGACCGTTGGGCTGCCTTGCGACCCCGTCTTTTCTGTGACCTGCGACCTGAGCTGTTGTCGCAACCTGCGACCAGAGCTATTGTTGCAACCTGTGACCTGACTGGGTCACGGGGTCGTAGGTTGTAAGAAAATGTCCAAGCTGTGACCTTGCGACCTTGCGACTGGGTCACAGGGTCGCCAGGTTGCGGATTGTGAAAACAGATGCACATGCGACCTTGCAACCTTGCGACTAGGTCGCTAGGTCACGGGGTCGCGTATCGTGAAAACAGATGCACATGCGACCTTGTGACCTTGCGACTAGGTCGCTAGGTCGTGGGGTCGCGGATCGTGAGAACAGATGGACATGCGACCTTGCGACCTTGCGACTAGGTCGCTCGGTCGCGGGGTCGCGGATCGTGAAAACAGAAGCACATGCGACCTTGCGACCTTGCGAGTAGGTCGCTGGGTCGCGGGGTTGCAACTTACAGGAAAAATCAGAAATGCGACCCTGCGACCTGCTGGGACATGCGACCTCGTGACCTCGGCATACATGCGACCTGCGACCTCGCCAGATCTGCGACCTGCAACCTCTTGGGATTTGCGACTTGTGGCCTTCTTTTGGTGGACGTGGCTAGGTGCTCTCGAACTTAAAGTGTTTTCTTCGGAGATTCATGAGGATGTACTTGTTTTGAAAAGGTCCCGCTGTTTGCTGGGGAAAAATATTTGCTCCTTGTGTAAGCCCAAAGGTTCTTCCTGCAATAAAATAACACAGGTCACAAATCTTCTTGATGGAATAATAATAATGCTAAGGGCATTTTAATCAATTGTAAGAATGAAAATAATAAATTAGACCCCTGTGTGGTCAACTACTCAATCGTCGGAGATAATGGCTAGGTTAAGCTTTCTCTGTGCCCTTTCTCCGTCAGGACCATCATCTTCCCCACGCACAAGGTCGTCTTCATTCACATTCTCAGTGTTCGCCGTAGGTATTTCATGCTCATTGTTTTCCCATTCATTAGAGGACCAATACTTGCCATCTTCAATCGGAGAATCTCAGGTATCTTGACCGAGGAGAACTGTGACCTCACTTACGATCCTATGCTAGTCATACCACAAAAACTTTGCATCTACATTTCATTTTTTTTTAATGGTGGTGTAACAGCACAATATTTCTTTAATGGTAGGCGTGGGCTTCATGTATGGACATGTCCCTCTAACATATGATCTGGTCGTAGTTGGAGGAAGAGGCGAGTTTTGACAGACCATCAGCAGGGTTGATTAGGCCTTTCCACGAAATTCTTCCCCTCCTGGTTGCACCATGTTATCCATTATTGCAACAGTTTCCTTCATTTTAGACAGTCAGATCATCATCGTAGTGCACTGAGATCTCGACCTTGTCTATGGGGCCCAAGGCCGTTAGCGTTGCAGGGCTTCTTCGATAGGCTCACTGATCGAATGGTGGATGTTTTAATTCATGCACTACAGTAGCTACTGAGCCTTTTACAGATGCCAAAAAAATTTAGCACATCGTAAACTAATATATCCCGAAGGCCACCGTCTGCTTTGACATTCAAGAGCTTGGAATTCCTGTGGGAGAAAACACTGTGAAGAGGCCCCTCCTGATGTGGAGCATATGTCTCGTCTAGGTTCAAATAACGCGTGTGCCAATTTTACGTATCGAAGCTATCATAGAGAGACCTCATGTGAGTCGATGTCTGGTAAAGACAAAGCCATGAGGAAAAGGCCTGAGGAGACCAAACTCTCACAATGAGGAAACAGGGATTAGATATCAATGTTCTGCTTGTCCAAATGAGTGTTTTTCTTCTTCTAGTAGATCTGTATCCTGCAGCGATGACAAAGCAGTTGAATCTGTGGGCATTCATTATGGACGAGATTTTTGTTGCCATTATTTCACACTATCTCAGCTAAATCCACGCGCATGCATCCAAGATGGAATTGCATGCCACTTTTCACGCTGTCACATCTAAATCAACGTTGGGTAATACCAAACATTGTCCCCTCCACCGAAATACTGAGATATGCGCGGTTACTGAAAGCAACACTTTGCATGGGAAACTTTCTTCCCTGGCGAGCTATTCCATATAGGCGAACAGGAGGTGGGCAGGAAACAACTGGTAAGGAGCACGATTAGTGTTGACAAGAATGTTGAAACCTTTGCATGCTTTAGACGTAAGTTCGACCATCATATACATTTTCTTCATAGATTAAAACCTCGGCATAAAATGTTTGGTCCTATCTATGGTGTTCCTCGTACACTTTGTTGGGCAGTCTTGTATGGTTTTGAAAACATATGTGACTTGCACAGGTTAAAACATGGTTACAGGTTGCCAATTAAAAATCTAGCCAATTTTGAGCCAGTCAAAATGTCGCCATGCAGATTTTGAGCCAATCAAAATATTCATGCCCATTTGCACATGTCCACGTAGTTTTCTGTTCCGCGTTGAATGATTGACCGCTTTATAGTGTATATCTGTTCCCAACATTTACCGTAGGTTTAAAAAACGCCTTCGAACCTTGTCTTAAACAGAATTTTTGGTTAATATAATACGTCTGCTCTCAAAGGATAAAACTCTTCCACAGAAGTGTTTAAGTCGAAACGGGAATATATTTGCATGCGTTTTAATCATAAAGTAAATCACTTTATATGCCTGCCTGAAAATATTTATTGTAATTTGGAAATATGTCATCGACGTTTGCCTCCATGCAACGTGCTCATGCATCTCTGTGCCATTCTTCCAGCGTAAAGTTGACCGCTATATTGAAACTGCACTATCAACACGTTGCGCCCATTTGTAACTGTCTTATGGTTTTGAAACCAGATGTCTTTATCCCTTTCGTGCCTTCATCATAACATTGGACCGCTGTTTATATTTGTTTGCTCCAAACTTTTACCACAATTTGAAACCCCGCTTGGACCTTTTCGCCCATTCATGATGGTTTGAAACCATATTATCCTCGTAGCGCTCGAAACATGGTTGTCGACTTTGTATCACCAAATACATATCTTGCTCAAAACCCTTAGCATAGGTTAAAACTCGCCATCAACCTTTTCTTCTCACTTGTATAGTTCTTATTCATGTCTTAGTTATGAAGTTGAACCGATGTTTGTGTATATGTGCTCTCAAACATTTATCATAAGTCAAAAACCTACTATCAAACATTTGCGCTTATGCAACGTGTCATGCACTCCACCCATGTTTTACATAAGCTTTGATCAATATATAATATATCCGCTCCATTTCACCAAGGTTGAAAGTTGATCGTTGAAACCTTTGTGTTCATTTCGTGATGTTTATATGATCTCTCCTTTAATCTTATATGGTTGGAAACCACATGGACTTGCGCCTTGGTGTTAACTTGCAATGTAACCTTGGCCAATCAAATGTGTGCATATTGCAATGGTTTCACATAGTTGCTCCACGGTCTTCTATGATTTCGACACCATAGGGTTTTTATTTTCCTTGTTTTAATTATATAATGTCAAAACCACAACCTTGGTCCATTTCATGTGCGTCCACTGTGTACCTTAGGTTCAGCAAAGATCGCTTCTCAAAAGGTGTGTTTAGATATCGTGACAAAACCGTAATGCACCAATGCCTGAACAATCAAGCCTAAATCTCACCGAAAAACCTACACCTGTACTTTGATGGAAGATGAGGCACTGAAAGAAGTAAATCCGGACTTAATCACCAAATTGAGAGTGATGATCTTTAAAAATACTTATCCTTGACGTATGTCGAACCTGCGAACCATTTCATTCAACTGCAGCTAATGGAAGAAATCCTTTAGCTGTGCGATTGTCTTGTCACCATTAGCATGTGCGCTTCTGCACTATATCTTGGCACGGAGAAGCCTTGAATGAGATCGTCGTTCTTCTAGGGAAATATTCTGAGTCGGTTTTTTTCACCAGGCTATACTTCAGGCTAGATTCATCGAAGTGGCGAAATATGTTCCTTCGTGTGCACCCATCAACCTTGAGATGGTATTGTGCAGGATCTCCAAGACTTCCCTTTTGAGTTTATGCTTATTTTGTCTCCTTCTAAAATAGCAGCATCGGGATTGTTTATTCCTCAGAGCCCCCATCGACATGTAGCTTCCTGGTAATTGTGTAATCAATACTTTCATCTTCAAACAATCTCATCCTCAGGGTCGTCAAGAGTTGATAGAGTAACACCATGATGAGTGAGAATGTCATCTTCTCCATCTGATAGAGTGTATTTGTCGCTCTTAAGCATCTGTGACTGTAGCTCACTCTGGAATCTAATGATAGTCTTATCTGTCATCATTTTCCCAAGACCGCATGTCAAAGAAAACATTAGCTTTGCCACTTTGTTTGTATTCTTGTAGGAGAGTCTTCTTCCTCGTGATTGACAACTTCCCTGATCATTGTGCTCTTGTTAGTTGGGTCCCAATCTCTTCCTCCCAACGCGATGGTGATATTCTTTGGTATATTACCTGTGGGATCTCCTGCACATAACATTATAACACTAATTAGCTTACAGTTTCATTTTAGATAACGGTGCCCCTCAAATACTAAATATTAGACTATGAGCTCGGCGAAGTACTAAAATAGAGTGCTTGGAAAATCCATGATGCGAGCGCTCTTAATGTAAATACACGCAAGTTTCAATTCGAATGTGTGCATGGCGATCCTTTGCGCATGGCGTGATTGCAATGAAAAAATCTGATCATGATGGTGAGAAAACTCATGAGGGGTTTGAGATAGGTCGATAGGATGTCACTGACTACAGATCGGGTGAAGGATGTTAACGCCTAAGCGAGCAGAGAGGGAACCCGAAATTTTAAAAATACCCAAAATTTTGGGTGGTGTTGTAGCGGCTACAACAACGCCAAAAGTTGATAATGTGACCAAGTTATGACCCCAAGAAGTTGGATGCCTAACTAATCCCAAGAGGGCCCATAAACTATTGGTGTTACATATCCATGGGTTAGGGTTTCATTTTTTTAGGGTTTTCTCTTATTGTTCAATAGTAAAAAGGCCCTTGATCCTCATTGTAACATAGTTTAGAGGCATGTAGCTGCCACATCTGTTCTTAGAGATAAGTTACCATTTCCAGAGATAGTTTATTTCAATTTTATCTCTAAGCATTTTAAGTATTTGATATTAATGAAATGAAATATTATTTCGGTTGCATCTCTATATTTGTGATTATATCTGTATTATGTTTTGTTCCATATTAAATTCAGATTAGTGGTATTAGAATGGTCTTCTCTTCCTTTATTTTTTTCTTTACATGTGCACAATGAAGTCAGGTTATAAGGAGTTAGAGCTCAATCTTGTTGAACCCTCACAAGATCAGCATCACAAACCTTGATGGCATCCCATGGCAGGAAAAAATAAAGACAAGGGAGCAGGACATCCTATCAAAATATTTCTCGAAGAAGCCCTCTACTGATAGAGGAATGAAATGATGGAAAACATTTCTCAGATCCTACGGACAATTCCCAGGGGTGACACATCTTCATCCGATAGTCACTCTCGAGGCACCACTCCATTAGAAGTACAACTCAACTTCGACATTCCTGTATTTCAAGGCCAGATATATGCAGATGCGATAGATAGAAGGTTGAATTTGTTGGAAGGGTATTTTTTGGTTCATGATTTATCCAATCGAGAAATTATTACATTTTTGCTCCTCAAAGACGCCCCCCATGTCAATGATTGGTTGGAAACCTATTGTGAATAGAGAGCTGAAGAATAATTCTCACTTTTTTCAGCCACACCCACTTGCAATTCGTTTTGTGAGGGAATCAAGGAATAATATTACCCCATGGGGAGCTATGAGTACAAGTACATCCAATGGACCATGCTGCGGTAGAATAGGGATGAATATGTGCAGAATATGATGAATTTTCTCCATAGGATGTGCACAAATTTGGGCATTAAATATTCAAAGAAACACTTGGTGCTAGAACCTGCAGCTGTTTCCATAAATACTTTGAGGAAATGGAGTTCCTCGACACATTAGGGGAATTTTGAGATCTAAAATGGGCCTCCTAAAATAATTTACAATGAAAATAAAATTTATAATAACCAATAGGATTCAAAATTATGATGTCAACCATGGGAGATGATTCACCATTTTTGGAGTACAAATGTAAAAAAAAAAAAAAAAAAATAATAATAAAACTAATTTGTCAACTTGTATTTTCAACATATCTCCGTAAGGTTTTACTCTAATTTTGAGTGGGAGTTCTTTTTGGATGAAAAATTTAATTCCTCGTCCAAGGAGTACCCATGTTGCATACTTTTCATCGACCGTGCTACACAAAAAAATGAGAAATACATGAGAAAATGTGATTACAATCATGTTTTTCATGTATTTCTCATTTTTATTGTAGCGGGTTCAATTAAAAGTATGCAAAATTGGTATTCCTTGGATTATGAATCAAATTCTGCATCAATGAGTGTTTTCACTCGAAATTTGAGTAAACACATAGGGAGATAAGTTGAAAATAGGAGTTGAAAAAATATTTTTTTTCTTTTTTCTATCTAAAATTTGATGATGTAATCTAATCTAGTTTTAGTATTTCCACTATTACTTTATAATTTACTTAGGACACCCATTTAGACCTAAAAATTCCTGTAATGTTACCTCGCTTGGCACGACATATTTATATGTCGCCAAGATGGGGCAGAAATTTAAGCAGAAGAAGCGATACTGTGGATCTGCGAATCCAAAGCTAGGGCAAGGCGCCCCAAAACTATATAACAAGGGGGAAAGCCTAAGTGGGGAAACCTAGAACAACCCATCGTAGAAGCAAGAGAAGGAAAACACCACAAAGGAAAATAAGGACATGGGGTAGTCGTTTGAACTTCATAAAATCCCCACTCACAACATCGATAACTGTTGGGCCAAACAGTCAATCGTGGTCGAGCTGAAGGCATACAAATCAAACGCATGTTTTGGTTCTGAGTTAGAACGAGACAAGTGGAATGACAAAGGGAAGAAAAAAATTTATGCGAGACGTAATGCCACCAATTCCACCACCCAGATCTAGAAGGAGGAACCCAAAGATCCAGAGGAGGGGGAGCACCTCTTCCATTCCTCGATGTTGGTGAAGGGTTCTCCACTACAATTCATTTTCAATGGCGGAAGAAAAAAAACGTCATTTTAGTAGACGTCATAAAGCAACTCAGCCTACCGACCACAACAAACCAGCAACTATATACAATTGGGTGGCTTCACCAAGGAAGAGGTCTCCGTGTCAGCTAGTAGTTTCACCTTCCCTACATAATCAAGCCCTTCACAGATGAGGTACTATGTTATATTTATCCTCTCGAAGTTTTTTAAGTATTATTAGGCCATCGATACTTGTGGAAGTGACATGTTGTTTCTCAGTATAGGCCTCATCATGTAATTATTACTTTGGGAAATAAGTTGTACATGATATTAGAGGTACTACCAGCTTCCGTCGTCTCCTCGATTACTACAAAGAAATGCAGTAATATTTTTCCCAAACCAATAAATTTGTTCTCATTACGATTCAACCACAGGGAAAAAATAATATTATGGTTGCAACCTCCAAACAAGCCTCTCATATGCAGTAGCAGCGGATGGAAAAACTTGTGGAGGAGTACAAAGAAATTTTCTCCCCACCCATCGGGTTTCCTCTACACTTTTAGGTGAAGCACTCCATTGATCTTACCCCAAGTGCATCGCTACCTAATGGGACAATATATTAAATCTTTGTTTCAGAAAGGTCACATCAAGCGAAGCTCCTCACCCTTTAGGAGCCCGATCGTGTTGGTACATAAGAAGGACGACACATGGAGAATATGTATTGACTATCGAGTGCTGAACAAGATCATTATCTAGAATAGGTATCTAATCCAATAGATCAATGACCTCTTGGACCAACTGACGGGGGCCAAATATTTCAGAAAAATTGACTTGAATTCTGGCTATCACCAGGTACCAATAAAACCCTATGATTTATGAAAGACTGCCTTCAAGTCTAAGGAGGGCCTCTTCGAATGGTTGTTCATGCCTTTTTGGTTTACAAATGGCCCCGAAACCTTCATGAGGTTGATGGAAGACATATTGCGACCTTTTACCAACTCATTCGTGGTGGGGTATTTGAATGTCATCCTGATATTTAGTCAGAGTTGGCAGGAATACCTCCACCACGTTCAATAGGTCCTCCAAACACTGCGACATCACAATTTCTATGCTAATTTGGAAAAATTCCCTTTTGGTATGACCCAGGTTCAATACTTGGCGTACAACATTAATGAGCAAGGTGTGCATGTGGATCCTGCAAAGATACAAGTCATTTGAGATTGACCAACTCCAACCACTCTAATACAGCATGACATATTTTTGGGACTTTCCAACTTCTACCGTAGGTTCATGTTGGGATTCTCCCATATCACATGGCCCCTAAGTCAAATAAAACTCCGATCAAGTATCATTTCGTTAGAGAGAAGGTCATCGAAAATAATGTCAATCTTGAATATGTTAGCACAAAGGAACAAATTTATGACATATTTACAAAATTATTACCTCATGAATAATTTCAGCATCTTCGCCAAAAGCACGTGTGTTAGTATGAATCTTGATTCAAAGTGTATGAAAAAAGACCACTTTAGCTGCGCATAACTTACATCCCTAACAACAAAAATGACTGCTAATATCTTCAGATGTGTAATTAAATGATCAAGACAAATGCTGCAAAAATCTAGAACTATGCATTGGAAGATATTAAACAATAGAAAAATAAGATTTACTCCATAGATCCAATAGACAAGACTAGAATATATCGAATGAATACTTTTATTAATGGCACCTGGGAGGAAAACACAAGAGGGTGTTCCCTGTTCTCCTCAATAGGATGGGTTCTTGTGAGTCCTCATCACTTCAAATTTAGAACTTTTCTCTCTTAATGGTGTAGAAAACCCAAACAAAAATGGAAAAGTATGGCTATGATTGTGGATCAATAGCCAGACCAAGTGTTGATATCCAGAGTGATTTTTAGGCAACAAAAGGTGACAAATGAATGGGAAAACCCTTCTATTTATAACAAAATATTGAGTTAGTCTAGAGATTGGTACATAATTAAAGTATTATCACCCAAATTTAGATCCAACTTTTACGGAATAATTTATTATATTTGTTGGAGGGAAAATGAATTTGACTTGAGTCAAATCCCCTTATTTGTAAATAATAAATAAATAAATGATTTATTTATCATTTTAAGGATGTGATTAAGTAATAATAAATAAATAAATGATTTATTTATCATTTTAAGGATATGGTTGAGTAATAATCAAATAAATAATGATTTATTTAATTGTTTAAGGGTGAATTAGTCATATTTAACCAAGAATATTATTTAAATAATATTTAAACAATTGTTCTTAGAGAATAATAAGATAAATAATGATTTATCTAATTAATTTCCTTGTTTTGGGCTAAATATAACTAGAAATATTCATTAAAGTATTATTTAACTAATCATTTCTTGAGGAAAATAAAAAAAATGTATATTTATTTAATATTTCCTTATGGGGTTTCTTGTTTAGACCATAAACAATTTAATAAAGGTGATTTACTAAGTTATTTTCATAGTGAAAGCAATTTTACTTGGAGTAAAATTGGTCTTACATGATGTTCTTGGGTCCATATAATGATAATAGGTTTAGATGACCAAAAAATGGTGTAACAACGTGATTCTCCCAAGTTCTCATTAGACTCTTTCTCTTATGTAACTTAGTAGAAAAGGGTACTGGATGTGTGTACAGGTCTGGAGGATGACAATTTCTCATGGGGAGTTACCATTTTCCACTAATTACAAAGGGGGAGAGAATGCAGTAGGAAGAGGAGTCATGATCGTATGGGGAGTATTTGTGCTACCATCAATGCCGAAGGGGGAGATTGTTGATCAGTGGTTGTAATTGATGTCAACCCAAGCAGTAGTAGGGGCTACCTCGATCTTCCATAGGAATTTTGACTTGAAAAATTACTATATTATGAGTTAAGGATATTTTGAATAGATTCCACTTGTCAATATGTTTTTGTTGATATATGGCACACCACGTAAATCTTCACATTTTTCAAGATATGTTTGTTTGAAGTTGGTAACCCCAGTTGGTGGGCTAAAATCCCATGGGGTTGTGGCAGGGAACTCATAATTGGTTGTGATCATTGAATAGTCAATAATTAATAATATTTTAAGCTCCTAAAATCCCTCCAATGTTCACTTTTTCAAGACTTTTTCAACCTAAGCCTTTCTATATATTGTGACCCTCATATCCTCCTCATACAAGGATTTCGCTGCTTCAAACAAGCCATCGTGGAATTTTTTCTATAATTATTTTTCTACGAAGCTTTAGAAGTTGAAATTAAAGCCTATTTGAGAAAGAATCTGTATGAACATCGTCATACAATTTCAGATCTTGGTTCGTTGTATTTTTGGAGATATGATCTGAGGAAGTTAGGGTTTTTAAAGGATCCTGATTTCCATGTCAAACGGGTGACATTGGGAAAATCATCATAAATTTACCTCTGAGAATTGGATTAAAATTTTGTAAGAGGGAAAAGAAAAAGGACGGACTTTAGGTTGTTGGATATCATTTTTAAGACCGACTGTAGAAACAATGACATGTACCACTTCGTATGAGTTCGCTCTACTGAACTAGTCTACAATTGGGGACACCATAAGATATTGGGCATAACCCTTTCTTGATTAATCCAATATCGATCACACCTATGAGTTTTGAATGAAGACTCATAAGGGTACTATAGGACAAAATTTTAGACCTTGGAGATCCAAAATTACATAGATATAGAAGATTCAATATCAAGCTTCTAGAAGGTAAGAAAAAGTATGCATTCAAGGATGATTGTAGTAAGGACCACACATCAACAGCGAAGGTTAAAAATACTACAAAAAGGTATGTATGATTAGTGTTTTAATTTGGATTTGAAGATAATCTATGATATGTGTTTTTGTAGGACAATGTAAGAATTTTGTATGTATGTTTGTTTGGTTTTTGTTCATAAATGTTGAACATATTTTCATTATAATTTTGAATATTTCTCTCACATATGTTTTGTAGGAAAGTATAAGTATTTTGTTTGTATATTGGTTTCGGCCTTGTTAATTAACGCATGTGTAGGAAGGAGGACACAATAGGACAACTCAGACCTATATGTTTTTGGATATAATTTACAGGACCAACGAAAGAAATAGTGACACGTGGAACTTCATACATGTTCACTCTACTAAACTAGTCTATAATCATATCATCATGGGATATTGGGCATAACAAATTCTTGATTAATCAAATATCTATAAAACCTATGGGTTTGGAAAGAGGAGTCATAGTGCTACCATAGGATGAAATTTTAGACCTTGGAGATCCAAAATTACACAGATATAGCAGATTCAATATGAACCTTCTAGAAGGCAAGAAAGAGCATGCATTCAAGGATCATTATAGTAAGGACCACACATCAACAGTCAAGGATAAGTATGCTACAACAAGGTATGTATGATTAATGTTTGCAATTGAATTTGAATATCATCTCTCACATGTGTTTTTATAGGAAAATATAGGCATTTTGTATCTATGTTTGCTTGGGTTTTTTCAAAAAATTTGAACGAATTTACATTTGAACTTTTTATATTTATCTGATATATGTTTTGGAGGAAAGTGTAAGTATTTTATTTGTATATTTGTTTGGGTATTTTTAATTAATTCATGTGCACGAAGGAGGATACAATAGGATGACTCATACACATACTAGAAGGACGTCCAATGCCAAAGTACCATTACTTGAAGCAAGCACAACAATACCTCATCAGGTGCTAGTGATCCAAGAAGTAGTGTCAATTCAAGTATCAGGTCATGTCAAAAGTTAGTGTTGTAAAAATAATCATTGTAAAATTGTAAATTAGTCATTATTGTAAAAGAGTCAATATGGCTAGAGTTGAAGAGGATTTGTTGGGAGTTATAGGAGTCATTGTTGGATAATGTTATGGTTGGGTTTCAGGTAATAATTTGATTAGGTGCTTGGTCTAGTTGAAGAAAATCATTGTGAATCATATTGTATCGTGGATCATTTTCCCCAATACGGGATTCTGCATTATTGTCTTATTTTTGATAATTATAGGGTTGTAGGGAGGTGCTAGGTTGGTGCATGAAGTCACCTATAGGTTGGAGCCTGTGAACACTTTAGGGTTGTAGTTCAGTCTAGGATGTGAGGGCAACCTTTCAGTTGAATATTGAAGAAACGAGGGCATTGG
Source organism: Pinus albicaulis (assembly GCA_034641835.2). Classification (NCBI taxonomy): domain Eukaryota; kingdom Viridiplantae; phylum Streptophyta; class Pinopsida; order Pinales; family Pinaceae; genus Pinus; species Pinus albicaulis. The sequence goes on from JAXQQM020072769.1 coordinate 29,907, forward strand.
GGCATCCTTCCACTAGTATAAAATGATGAAATTAGTGACTAGGTAACTAAAAACCTTAATCACTGCAATTATTTCAAGTGAATTACTATTAAATTTGAGTGATTTTAAGTGACTGAACCAAAAATTACTAACTTAAATGACTATTTTAGTTTAGGGATAAAATATATGACTATATAATAAGTGACCAAACTAAAAGAGACTAACTAAAATGATTAATTTAGTCCAAGACTAAAATATATGACTAGATAATAAGTGAAAAAATTAATAATGACTAACATAAATGACTACTATAGTCCAAGAATAAAAATATGACCAAATAATAAGTAGAATAAGTATATGAATTAGTCATCGATGTTAGTAATTTTTTATTGTGTCACTCTGGAAACGGAAAATTACAATTTTGATATTGAAGTGTTTCATTTCACTACAGGGTTCTCTTAATCCATCTGTAGTGTTAAAATTTAGAGACAAAGGGGTCTTTGAATCCATTTATAGTATTAAAATTCTAAATACCATTTTGTCTCTAAATTTTAACACTACAAACGGATTCAGATATTCTCAACATTAGTTTGACCTTCCTTCAATGTCAGGGCAAGGATCTCCTTCACCAGTTTGTCCAACGATGGCAAGGCCAATGGTACTTGAGATGAAGGACAAGAAAATAAATAAATAGGATAAAGTTGTAACTTCTAAAAACCCTAAGAAATTCATAATACATTGCATTTATTTCTCTGATCTCTACGATGAAACAGAAACCAATCTCAAAGCTAGTGAACCCCAAGAGGAGTTTTTCAACCCCTCGTAAATGGCCTCGAGCCTTGGGCTAGCCGAAACTATTAACTTGGCCAATTAATATAAATATAGATTATCCTAAAGACATGTTATTCTATAAATAATTCTACATATACATGCCTTAAAAAATATGCACAAATTCTATTAACACATTCACATTCTTATAATGTGCACACATTATTATAAGAAAACCATATATACTAACAATTATTTTGGCTCTTTATATAGAATCACATGCGAGGGCTCCCATTTCCAAGTTTAACTCTCAATATCCCTTAAAATTATCTATGTGGTTGTTTGAGGGTTACTTCATGTTTGAGGTACCTAGCCTCTATGTTTTGGTTAGGACATGGAAATAAATTGCAACATATGTGATATAAGTGGTTGGTGATCATGCTTAACTAGTAAGGTCACATTGGAGATGATTGGTGAGCATGTTTCTTGAGTGGTATTATAAACTCAAGTGAAATAAAAATTCTAGCCCCATGACAAATGGTATTAAATGTTTGAATGAAAAATTGTGGAATTGTTCTTTACTATCCATGGCCATTTCATTAGATAATTTGATGGGGTTGTATTGACAAGGATGTTAACAATACAAGTTGTGGAGAATGTAAGGACCTTCCTTGAGGTGCCACTAGAAATGCTATCCTATATAACATGTTAAGCAAACATGATAAAGGGTGCATGACTAGTTTAAATGTTTCATAGCCCTCATGATCGAATCACAATGATTCGTAAGAAATTTAGGATGATGTACTAGTTGGGTGTGGACTAGGATGATCAAGGATGTCCAGCCTAACAAGGATGGATGATCAATGAAGTGTTGCAACACAAATTCACCAAAGGATAGCATTATCTCGTAATGTGTTTGATATTGTATTAACCATGGAAACGAAACATAGTTGATGAGTGTATTGAAGGTGAGTGGAAGCATGTTTACACTACATACATGACCTTTAGATAATTAGAAGAAGTTGGTATAGATGGAGACAACATAGTCTTACACTAGGTGGTTAGTTATTCAAGTGTGTTGGCTTGAGGGTGGCAGTGAAATATAGGTTATGTGTGGGTGGTGATGACACAACATCGCTTATAATGAAACAAACACTACAACATTTCCTATAGTTTAAGGCACCTAACTTGGGTTTGGTTAGCACATGTTGGCTATGCATAGTTGGACTGATATAAGAGGTTGATGGTCATGCACAACTAGCAATGTCACATCAATTCCATAAGACAACTAGGCTTCTTAAGTGGTATTAGATACTTAAGTGGATTGAAAAGCTTACCCTCATGACAAATGGTATCAACTGCAAAAATTATGAAGTGCATGTTCACCATAAATTCCTTCTCTATTAGAGAAGCCAATGGAGCTATGTTGATGAAGATGCTAACAATTAAAGTGGGGGTAGAATGCAAGGATCTTACTTGATGTGCCATTAGTAATGGAAAAATGGATGGCATGTCGGGTAAACACGACTAAGAGTGGATAATGAGTTTATATGTTTGTATAATTTGTGAGTGACTTAAGTTGTCATGAGACAATTACGATGGTGTGTTAGTTTGGTGTGGACTAGGAGATCCCCTTACCAAGGATAGATGATTGAAAAAGGATTGTAACACAAGCTTATGGGAGGATGAAGTAAATTGGAAATGTGTTTAACAATGTGTTAGACATGGAAATACAAGACCATTGACGAGTGAAATGGAAGTGGAATCTTCATTCCATTAGGTACATGATCATTGAGGATGACATCAGGTTGGCCTTGATGGAGACAAGACAATTCTATATTGGGTGGTTTGTTGTTTAACAATCCTTGGCTTAGAGGAGGTGGTAGAATTTCTGCTATGTTTAGGCGGTGAGGATGTCGCATTACTTACTACTAAATGGAAATTTCAACATTTTTTATAATTTAAGGTGCTTCCCTTTCAATTAAAACATGTTGGTTAATCATAGATCATTATGCCTAACTAGCAAAGTCTATCATTGTTATGCAATGAATAAATTTTTATAATAATAATAATAATAATAATAATCTAATTTTAAGGTCACGGTCAAGACACACACCAAATTTCTTTATGAGACCCACTTGTTTTTGCGACATGGGCCCCACCTTCGTGCGACAATTTGGCTGCTAAGTCTACGAAGACATACATACTCTACCCCCCTCTGGTTTTGAACTTGCAACCTCTAAAGAGGAAACATATGCTCTTAACTATATAATATGCTTAAATAATCACTATATTTTTATAATTATATAGGAATTTTTTAAAATAAAATAAAAAGTTTATCATTGTGACACATCTCTCTTACTCTCCTCTTCTTCTCCTTATTTATTTATTTTTTTTATAAAAATAATCATCACTTACTTTTATACCAACCTAGATCCCCCTTAATTACACATCTACAAGGAACTTAGAGGGATCAAATTTCTATTCTCTCTAAAAGATATTTGTATCTCAAGTTATTTGATCCGTCGAGGTGCTTGGTAGATCTCGAGTTAGGATGGATCTACGATAGTTTAATTAATAATTATAGTTAATTATAAATTTTATTTTATTTTTATTAGGTCAAAATGGTTAACAAAACATTACAACATCTCTATTATGTTGGTCTTTTATTTATATTTATATTTCATTTTTTTTATTTCTACCAAGTCAAAAATTTTAACTAGACATTACACTTTTAACTAGCCATGGGAACATCTCTACCATAAAGGTTAGAGAACCTCTAGCCATAATAAAAAGTGGAGGAGCTAAATTTCTCTCAATAAATTAAAAACCTAAAAAATTAAAAAACTATTTTTTAATTGAAATTTCTCCCAATAAATTAAAATCCTAAGAAATTTAAAAACTAATAAAATAATATTAACAATGATCTTTTTCATTGAAATTTCCTTTCCCTCCAAAAAAATTTAAGTACTAACAAAATAGTATTAAGAATGAAATAGTTGAAATTTCTCCCAATAAATTAAACTCCTAAGAAATTTAAAAAACAGTAAAATAATATTAAGAATGATGTTTTTCATTGAAATTTCCTTTCCCTCTCTTCCATTAACCATTTGCCATCAACTTACTTTATTCTTTGGGTCCTAAAAAATAATTAAAAATTAATAAAATAATATTAAGAATAATTTTTTGATTGAAATTTCCTTTCCATGTCTTCCATTAACCACTTAGTATCAAGTTAAGTTATTAGATGGGTTATAAGAAATTTAAAAGCTAATAAAATAATAAATTACAAATTAATATAATAATATTATTAATAATTAATTAAAATAATAAATTTTAAAATTTTAAAACTAATAAAATAATAAATTAAATAATTAATATAATTAATAAAATAATAAATTTAAAAACTTGTAATAATATTATTAATGATTAGTTATTTCCTGGCTCCTTAAAAAAATTAACACTCATAAAATAGTATTACGGAATGATTCTTTTCATTAAAATTTTCTCTCCCTCTCTTCCATTAACGACTGGGTCTTAACGTTATTGTTGGGCTAGAGTGTGGAGAGACCACGTTATTGCTTGGGTAGAGTGCGGAGAGGCCACATTTATTTTTAAGAAGTAAAAATGAAAGAGTAGCCCGTCTTTGCCAGATAGAAACCCTGCTACTCCATTATTATTTTCTGGAACTCCCTGCTCTATTATTATTTTCTGGATACTCCCTGGAGGCGAGGATGATTTGGGTAATTTCTTCTGAGGGAGGATGCCTGAATCGAACAGGTGACGGAGTTCACAGTTCGTTGGCTTCTTGTAATTCTACGTGAATGTACTGAATGGTTCCTGCAGATATGCAAACTGGCGTAATTAAATATCGTAGTATATAATGTAGTTTTTCTTTTCTTGATCGTAGATATCAAGAGTTGTTGTATAGTTGGAGCTTGCACACACAGTCATACAAGGGGGGAAAGGAACAGCTAGGTTAGGAGTCATTAACAGGAAAATGGAAGGAAATATGGAAGGACGAGCTCGATACTGTGATGATACAAGACAGACACATGGAGAAGATCAACATAGTTCAGGCAATGATGAACAGATCGCGGTGCAATCTGGGGGGCCGAGATTTGGAATTGGAAAGCACAGGCAATATGGAATCTTGCCAGAGCGGTATGCCCAGTTATTTAGTTTTGATGAACTGAGGTGTCCCTTGCCAATTGCGCTAACAGATGATGACCATGAAATAAGTGAAGAAGAAACAACGATTCATGTAGATATTCTTCAAGATGAGATAGATGATGACAATCATTCAAGGATTCTTGAAGATGGTGAGATAAGTGAAGAAGAATTAATGGCACAAATATTACGTATACCGCCACTCACTCTCCGGGGATTATTTTTCGTGTCTGTAGTCGGAAGACCCAACGAATTTGCAGCCCATCTCGCTTAACGGTACCTGGGGTTGGGACGGTAGCGCTACAATTTTTCCATTGGGATGTTGGTGTGTACCTTGGGTACAGTTTTAAGGTTTTTTTGTTCTAGTCAGAAATATACACACTTTCTTCTTCTTGTCATCAACTGAAACCATAACGATTGTCAGACAACATATTTACTGGCTGTAACACACTTTGCTGCCAAGCCCCATCAATTACCCCATGCCATTGTACCAGTATCTCTCCTAGCTAGTTAACCCTTGTAGAGTTTATAGTTACTCGGAATACGCTAGTTAACCCTCGAAGACTTTATAGTTTACTCAGAAGAAGGTATGGTAGTTTTGGTGACGCCATAGTGTAACGTGGCTAACATCCATTTTTTTGACAATTCATAAAGCGATACCAGTTGCACCAAAATGTCATTAGTTTTTGCAAAAGAAATTTGGGATTTTGTATTCTAGAGCAGTATATATTAGCAATTGCATCATATGTTGCAAAATTTACTTTTTAGGGCGATAGCATATGGAAAAATTGCATGGATGAAGACATATGTGATATGTTACAATTTGAGTTGCAATATGTCAATTGAGCGAATCTTTAGCAGTTTCAACATTGTATTCACAACACTTCATTTTTCTTTTGCTTTACTTCTCTTTTGTATACTTGTACATCCTCGCCTACTAATACTCTTAATGATTTCCTATAATTTCTTTCTCTTTAGCGAATTTTCTTACAAATGTACTAATTCGAATAATGAGAATGTCGAAGTGATATCATAAACTACCACTTTTTTGTATGGTCTATAATTCTCATTAAAAGGCTTTTGAGAATAACCAACAAACCATAGTGTAATTTGTTTTGGCTTTGGATATTTCCTTCACCATCTTCAAGTTTTCCAACCTACTTAAGCTGAAACTTTAAGAATCAACATACACAATTGTATTCTATTTTCTCCTCCAGTGTACATTGCCATCACTTCCTTACAAGTTTTGGTTTACAAAACCCTCTAAGATGATTTTAAGAAAAAACACTAAACCAAAGTGACTCCCACATGTTTTGGTTTAGAGGATTTCCTTGACAATCTTCAAGGTTTGGAGTTTTATTAACCTTGAACTTTAACAATCAACTTAGAAATTTATATTCCATATGCTCCTCCCGATTGTCAACTTACACTTTTTGTTTAAGGGGCCATAATGAAACTAAGTATTTGCTCCTCTCAACCTGGAGTTTTGTTGAAGGAGGCATAATGAATCTAACTTTGACATTTTTTCTGCTAAGAATTACTGCTTTATGAAAAATTTATGTGCTTGCAATTGTCAATTATGATATATGTATGATCAATTGTATTATTGGATCACAACTTATATGTATTATGTATGTTATACCTATTATGTGTCTTTAAATGTGTTTTTCATTTAACTTTATCAACAAATTCTTTAACATTACTTTTTTAATGTCCATTTATCTTACTTTAGTTTAATAATATCACATAGATAATAGGTTCAATAACTAAGAACATCAGTTTTGGAATGCCTTACCAAGGAATGACATACATGAGGAGAATATGAAGGCTAATTAGTTGTACCAGCCTTTGGAAACAAGTAGTTAAACAATACCACAGTCAACACCTATTATTAGAGGATTGAATAAGGCATAGGAATATACATAGTACAAATTCTTTTATTATCTAAACAATTTTAGTTGTCGTTTATACCCTTATAGGGAACTAACTATCTTGGAAATTTGGAAATGGATGGTTTGTGAATGTAGGTATGAATCCTTTATAGAGCCTTTATTGAATCCTCTATGCCCCAACAGGTAATGGAAAATATTATTATTTTCCAATATACTATCAATTAATTTTATATGTTAAATTTAATATTTAGAATTTCTTATATTCTATCTCTTATATATATATATACAATTTTAGTTGTCGTTTATACCCTTCTAGGGAACTAACTATCTTGGAAATTTGGAAATGGATGGTTTGTGAATGTAGGTATGAATCCTTTATAGAGCCTTTATTGAATCCCTCTATACCCCAACCGGTAATGGAAAATATTATTATTTTCCAATATACTATCAATTAATTTTATATGTTAAATTTAATATTTAGAATTTCTTATATTCTATCTCTTATATATATATATATATATATATATATATAAGAGATAGAATATAAGAAATTCTAAATATTAAATTTAACATATAAAATTAATTGATAGTATATTGGAAAATAATAATATTTTTCATTACCGGTTGGGGTATAGAGGGATTCAATAAAGGCTCTATAAAGATCCTTTATAGAGCCTTTATTGAATCCCTCTATACCCCAACCGGTAATGGAAAATATTATTATTATTATTTTTTTTCTGAATAAGACTAAATCTATTAAGAGAAAAACCATATAGTACAATCAGAGCTTGCAAAAAGCAGAGCATAGAAGCAAGGGGTTGGCAATGAAACATTATCAACCTCGGACCCCAAAAGTAGCCATGGAATGAACAAAAGAGAACAAGGATAACATAAAAAGGAGAGCGAGACAAAGGAAGCTACCCAGAGTGGGCAGAGACTTCCAGACGAACTTTTTCCCTTTCTTTTTAATGACTTTGACCCAGCCATTATGATTTGGCTGGGCAGGAACCAATTGTAGATTATTTTGTATTGTAGAATGAGTCTCCTTGTCTGAATCGGAGGAAGAAGACTCATGCAAACGTTTCTGTGGGATCGGAGGGGCAGAGGGATCCTCAGGGCTGGCTGAGGGCGTGACCTGCGGGTGCACATCTTTCTCTCCTTCCTCTTCCAATTCTTCCTCATCCGAGCTGGAGGACGCTAGATCATTCATGGGGGGAGGATCGTATGGTTTCCAGCTCTTGGACTTCGGTTTGCTATTGGTTTTCTGTTTTCTGCGAGGGAAGCTGGAGCATGTGTTCTAAAGATGCCCTGTCTGATGACAATGTCTGCACCAGAATGCAGTGTTCTCATAATCCAAGGTTTGTGTTCAGTGAAAGTCCCCAATTTTGAGGTTGATCTGAATCTATTTCCGCACAAATTCTGCCATAGGTATAAATTCCTTTGTCCCCTCGAGAGGTATCTGTATCTAGTAAGCGGCCCAAAGCATTTCCAATCCCTTGGAAAACTGAGACGTGCCAGAGATGAGCCGGGAGGTTCGGAAGACGAACCCAAATGGGAAGCTTGGTGACAACTGCTGAAGAGGGGTCGAAATCTAGGAACCAAGGAGTGAAAAATAGTCCGGCTGCTCCCCAGAACCATGGGCCTCCTGTTAAGGCTTTCTGATAATCTTTGCTGAATGCAAACATTACTATGAAGAAACCCTTTGAACATAGGAAGACTTGGCAGCTGTATGTCCAATCAGCGTGGATCCATTGATATAGATCTGTTGTTCGAGGCCAAAGGCCATTGAACCTGCAAATGATGGCGGACTCTGCATACATCTGAATTTGTTCGTCTAGCGAAGGATTGGAGATTTCAATGGAGGGGACTTCCTCCGTCTTGTCCACAAGGAAAGGCTTGGGAGCCTCAGCTGAAGTAGCAGATTTCTTGGGCGGCTGTGCATGAACCGCATCCTTATAGGAGAAGGCGGGAGTGGAGGATGATTGCCCAGGTGCTCCGCCTCTAAGTCTCAGGGAAAGCACAATCGAAGCATCTCTATTAATGCTGTAATAAGAGAGGGGGAAAGGTTTTTCAAGTTGTTTACCTTTGTGAAGCAACCTTTGGAGCTCCGATGGAATCCCCAATCTGCGTTCAAGATTGTTTAAGAGATCTTGCACTAAATCCGTAGCTTGCACCCAATGCAGCATGGTTCTGCCGGAGAGAAGCGTGATCTGGATCTGGTAGGAAGAGAGGTGATTGGCCATGAGAGTAGCCGGCTGAATATCGAAACCCTCCTGTGGCAACTTCCTGTCAGGATTGCCTTGCTTGTTCGAGAGTCTGATATTGAGCCTTTGCAAGGGCTTTGCAGTGATCGGGGCGGTGAGATTGTTGGAGCCCGCATCTGTGATCTGGCTATCGTTGTTGTCCCCTCCTCCATTTGAATCCAGGTGAAAGGAGGCAACAGTAACTGGAGGGCGCTTGTAGAACAGACCTGCACGTATTGAGAGAGCTTTCCCAATAGATCTACGACCCAGACTAAGAAAACCGCCGGAAGCATCCTCGATGAAGGGCGCGGAGCACACTGCGGTGTCGGTGGCTGCAGGAACTTTGCGGAATCTCCTTGGCAAACTGCGATGCAGGTTAAGTTGGCCGCTTGGTGTTGCGGCAGAGGGAGGCATAAAGCTTAATGTGAGGTCGGCGGCTGAAGCAGCGCCGAACAGCGCAGAGGCAGGGCCAAGCTCTTTGGCGGCGGCGGCCATGTCTGAAAAATTCTTAAGGTTTCGCCGGCTCTGCAAATTCTTCGTCTTAAGAGGATTGTATCTTAAAAGTCACCAACTTTTGTAATGGAAAATATTATTATTTTCCAATATACTATCAATTAATTTTATATGTTAAATTTAATATTTAGAATTTCTTATATTCTATCTCTTAAGAAATTAAAAACTCATTAAAACAATTTCAAATAATCCATGTCTCTATATATACTTTATTGAGAAGATATTAAATAAATTAATTGTTTTCCATTTTGGAATTTGATATCATATTCATTAGATTTTAATACTGATAACCTTCTCCAAAAAAACTTCTTTAGAGGATATTAGCTAATAATATAAAAATTATATCTCGATAATAAACTAATGTAATAATTCTCATTTTCTTATTAAAATATAAATAAAAAAATTGCATTGTAACACTAAATTATAACATTTTTAATTAAAATTTTTAATTTTTTCCCATAGCTTAAATTTATTTATTTATTTAGATAATATTTTTTCTTCATTTAGAAATGAACTTCATGTTCAGCACATATGGAATCCTTAACCAAGAAATCAAACAAATTGGATAAGTACATAACCAAAATATCAAATTGGGCCTTACATATCCATTAACTATATTTTGGGAGAAAAAGTGTATAGAATGTCATCTTTCCAACCATTGAGTACATTACCACAAAGGTATATTATACATATGTTCATCAGATGTAAGACAATGCTTAATATTGATATGATTCTAAACCAAAAACATCGAACCCTCAAAGAAGCCATTTAGCTAAAAAAAAATTAAAAATAAAAATAAAAAATTGGAACTATTGCTCAAATAAAAAATGATTCTACACTCAATAAAAAGAAACAAGTCACAACATAACCATCAATTTCGACTACACTGTTGCATTATGGAGGAATAGATTAGTACAGGAAACAAAAACCAATTTTTGCCACAATTATCAATTAGATCATTGTATTGTATGTTTTTATCTTGAATATAGATGCAAATGTTGCCAATATCATTGAGAGATACTCCAAAGTATGACCACCTTCAAAAACTAGGACCCTCATAGGATAGTCGAGAAGCTGCAAGATGTTGATCCTCCCTTTTTCACGCTTGCATGGTACTCTCTTTGTGGGTGTTTTTTTTAATGAGGAAAGGAACTTTAAGGAAGTAAGGCTTCCACATTAATTCATCATGAAAATTTCCACAATATTCAGGTATTAGTACAGTTCTAATAATATCTCTATAGTTCAAACTTAGTTTTTGAATAAATAAAATAACAACAATGTATTCTTTAACTTATTCTTATTTTTGTTTGAAATTTGCACTGAAACAATTCCAGTGTGTAAAATTTCACATGTTGCAACTAATTGCAAAATATTCCATATTGTTATACCAAAGAGGAAAAAATTGGTTTCTACCTCCACAACCAAATGCAGTGCTAACAGCGAGCTATCGTTGTCAATGCATTGGGGCAACAAATCCAATACTCTAGGAAAAAGGATCACATACCTATATAAAATTGGATGCACCTGCAGTATAACAAATAATAACATCAGAAGTGAATCATAGTACAGTAAAAAACCTCAAAAATTGTATCAAAGTACAATAAATAAGCTCAAACACTACATGATAATGCACTACCATCCTTGTCATTTCTTCTTGCATTAATGGAAATGACATTTGATTGTCAAAGCCATGGGATTTTTCCAAGTACTAATTTTATTTTTCCTTTCTTTCTTTAAAACATAAAATCACCTCTTCGTGGCATACTTTGGTGAAGTTTAATTCACTCTGTTTGAAGCCCGCCAACACCTTGTCCATTTGAAATTCAATAGACATTCCTTAGGATGAAGACCTTCATTGACCTCAGAAATGAAACCATATTTTCTAGGTTTGATCTATAATTTATTACCTGGAGACAATTGGTGAATATAATTCATATCAAAACATGTCCTTCAAAAAATCACTCCACAAGGCATACAAAAATTAATGTATGCTGAATACAAAAATTCAAGAATTTGCACCACATTTTCCACATTGAAATTTTATATGTTCTTGGAATTTTCCATAATTTCAACATTTTTATTGGATGCAATATTTTTATTATGTATTAGGTTCCATATAGAAAAATTCCAACAATTCTGAGTAACTCTAATAGTAGCTTAACTTCTTATTTACTTACAAATTAATAGAAAGGTTGAGAAAGCCACTGTATTGATTTAAATCCAACAAAGAATTGCGATACTTGTTTGCAAAACAAAGAAAACAAGTGTATGGACCTCACATGGTAAAATACAACAAAATTCCACATGAGAGTGACATTCATGTCAACAACGGAGAATTTGGCACATATCGCAAATTTCTTTAAGCTAGGTAAATGGGAAGACTAGATATAACTTGTACAATGAAGAATAATTGTCATTAGTGTGTTCATTCCAAAATGTAAGCCTGTCAATGTAGTAGCCGAATGGAAAGAAAAAAAAAATTCCACTTCCTAGATGAGAGAATTCACGCGACCAATATTCTTTTGATTCCCCCAATTTATGAGAAATGTTGTGACCTAGAATAGAAATAAATGTAAAATTCTCAAACTCCCTGTGTGTGTCTCACATAGGTGTATATGTATCAAAATTCCCCATCGAATAAAAGGTTTCGATCTTAATGCTTTGTACAGAAATAAAGTAAAAAAAAAATGAAGCCATCTAACTAGAGAATAAATATCAATAAACTCTGAGATTAGAAATTCTTCAATCTCATAAAATTAAATAACAAGAGATCCTCTAAATGGAGACTAGGTGTTTGTCTTACATATACCTTCTTTGATAGTAATTGATGAGCTTTCGATAGATTGTAAACAACCTTTGTCATTGCTTTAGTGGTTTGCTAACCACTTTCCTTATGAGATTTTTGAGTTTCTTTATTTCTATGTTTTCAAAATTTGCAAATCTAACTAGTGTTTAAAATGTTTTGTAGAAGTCTAGTTAATAATTTTAGTTATAAGCAATATATGAACCCAATTTTATGTAGTTATGATAGTATTTGTTAGTAGGGAATTTTCCTAGCTACATGAGCAATGCCACTCTTGTCCTTTGTAAAACACTTTAATTCAACACGATATAAAATATATTGACCTCATATTAAAGACTATTATAAATTCTTATTAAATTTTATCAAGATAAAAATGTAGATATATGGAAAAGTTACATATTGAAATTGAGGATTTACCAATATTTGCTAAGTTTTAAAAGTAGACATTGAAAATTTGTAAGACTAACTAGAAACTATGATATTTTTATTTCTGTTTTAGTGCAGTCATTGTATTGTAAGACTAGTACATACATTTGGTACAACTCTCATACAAAATAATTTCAATTTTTTGTTTATTAATAAAAATCGATATCTATATTTATATATCAAAAACAACAATACAATTTTATAGTACAAGAAATAAAGAGCTCATTTATACATGATGGAAAATAAGAAATCCCCTAGGTTACATTGAGCTTAGAATAGAAATCTCTTCTAGCTCTCCTAATGAGTATGTTTTTTAATTTTAATGAGAAGAAAATGTCAATGGGGTAATTGGATGATTTTTGAACTGTAATGAGAAGAAAGTACCAATGTGTTAACTGGTTTATACACTTATAAATTACTACACAGGGAATCTTGATAGCTAGCTAGTTAGATACATTTTACTTTAATTTTGAAATATTATATGTCTAGAGAAAAATACATGACTTGAGATGGTTTACATTTTCAAGTCTACAAATAGAATATCAATATACATAAAATACTTCTTATGGAGTGCATGACAATGTCTTAGACTAGATAAATAGGTAGAAATAATATAAATACTTTCGCTTAAACCCAAGGCTATATTATTATAGTGGAAAATCTATGTTTTAATTTGAATGCAATTTTTTTTTTCCATTTATTTTATTTTATTTCAAAGCTTATAGTAGTTATGTCCTATCTTCTTACTAGGGAAAAAAAGAATTGGTATTAAAATATCAAGAAAAAAATACGTGTATATCCTAGATGCGGGTGATAGACCATGCTCATCAGTAGGGCCACTTCCACGCAAGGTTGTAGGGCACCTGTCCTCCCCATGTGAACTCACATGGATGCCCAAGCTGCTTTAAATGTTGGAGAGAGGGGCATTTAATTGCCACCCTCACCAACCTCCCATCGACGTCCTCTGCCTTAATCACTATCCGTTGCACATTAACTTTGCCAGCGTGACTTGGTCGCCTCCCATGATCCTTATATACACCATCCCTGCTCCTTCTTTTGTCATTAGCCTCTCCCTTCAGCTCTAAACAAACGTACCTCGTGTCTCCGCCAAGCCTTGGCTTCTCTGCTCCATTCCTTGTCCCTTTCTTAGCTTTTCCTTGGACCTCTGTTCCTCAGCTACTCCCTCGGAAGCTCCTGCGACTCAACATTCATCTCAGGCCCATTCCCACTCCTCCACCATGCCCAGACAACATCATATGAGGTGCCACAGAGGAGGGGGACATAGTCTTCCCTCCAGACCTCCCACCTTAGCCTCTCTTGGTAGAATGGTGAATTTATCTGTTAATTGGGCGGAGCCAGAAATCCTCGACCCCATCAATCTCTCTACCCACCTATCTCTCCACCTTTCAGATTCTCTTTCTTCACCCTCTGGCTCCAACCTCCGCCCCAGAAATAGACCTCACAAGTCCACCATTTCTCCCACTCCGCTCCTACCTTCTCCGGCCCCAAGATGAAAGCTTTTCTGGTGTAGAGTGCTTCAAGCAGCGACCATGATAGCTCAAGCTCGGATGAGGGAGGAATATATCCAGGTGATGATACTCGTGAAACCTCCTCCATTTCACCCAATGACTACATGTTGCTTCTTCCATCGTCAATAGCCCACGCGTCCAAGCAAGAGGAGGATGAGGTAGATTATGAACCTAGAATTGTGGAAGACCAGATCCAACCTCCATAAAATAATGATATCTCTCCGTCTTCTTAATTGTTGGTTTCTTATCTCTTTTTCCACTCTTCTTTTTTTTAGTTCAAGGTCTCTAGTGTTTTGGTTCTATGTAGTGTTCTGGTTTTGTCTTAAACTTATCACTTCTCACGCTGGTTTCCCGCTATGCGTAGCGTATTTTCATCTCTCTATGCTCTACTCCTATGTTGGTTTTCCAATCTGGCTGTTTTATGATTTTGCTAATGACACTTCCCTTCAAAATTGGTGTGCCAACTTTGGAGGATGAGAAATGTAATCTTTGGGACTGTATGATATAATAGAAGTAGCCTAGTTTAGAAAAAATATACCTTTATAGGATATTTAGTAAAATGGATTGAGAGGAAGGAATGGAATCCTCCCCACCAACATCAATTCCCACAATTTGTATGACCGACATTAACACTACTGACTAGGAAAGAAAAATATTCAATTAAAATAGGAAATTTTGAAATTTGAAAAATATATTAAGAGGTGTTTTTTAATATATAATGAAAGTAATGTATTCTTAGATATACAATGAATTATTTTCTATATCATAGGTTCGCTAAGTTAAACCTTTTGACCATGTCAATCCCCTTGGCTACATTGAGCCCCTATTTTACATTGAACCTGGAATAGTAATCTCTTCTAGCTCTCCTAACGAGTATCTTTTTGAATTGCAATGAGAAGAAAATATGAATGGGCTAATTGGTTGATTTTTTAATTGTAATGAGAACAAAATATCAATGTGTTAATTGGCTTATACACTTACAAACAATTTCTTACACTAAATAAATGGGTAGAAATAATATGAAGTCTTTCCCTTAACCCCAAGCCTATATTATTATAGTGGAATATCTATGTTTTAATTTCAATGCACTTGTTTTGTTTCCCTTTATTTTATTTTATTTCCACGTTATATATTTAGTAAATGGATTGGGAGGAAGTAATGGAATCCTCCCCAACAAGATTTAATTCCCATAAGTGGTATGACTGGTATAGACAATATTGACAATATATGCATAGAATAAGGTCATGTGAAAAAGGAAAAGAAAAAAGAAGTATTCAATTAAAATAGGAAATTTTGAAATTGGAAGAATATATTAAGAGGTTTTTTTAATATATATATATATATATATATATATATATATATATATATATATATATAATATGAAGTCTTTCCCTTAACCACAAGGTTATATTATTATAGTGCCATATATATGTTTTAATTTCAATGCGCTTGTTTTTTTCCCTTTATTTTATTCTATTTCCAGGTTTATATATTTAATAAAATGGATTGGGAGGAAGGAATGGATTCCTCCCCACCAAGATTCAATTCCGACAAGTGGTATGACTGGTATTGAAAATATTGACAATATATGCATACAACAATGTCGTGTGAAAAAAAGAAAAGAAAAAAGAAATATTCAATTAAAATAGGAAATTTTTAAATTGGAAAAATATATTAAGAGGTGTTTTTTAATACATAATGAAACTAATGTATTCTTTGATATACAATGAATGATGCTCTATGTCATAGGTTCACTAAGTGAAACCTTTTTACCATGTAATTATAACCAAAAACTTAAAAGAAACAAAGCTCTTACATGAATACAACAATAATAGAAAAAGAAATCGAACAATTTAAATATTTTACAAGACAAATTGAATAAATAAAATACTTTCATATTAAAAATGGCCTAAAAATTCATTTATATATAAAAAAATTATAGAATGATAATAACCAAAACTAAAAGTGTTTGGAGTATTCTTCTTTTTTTTGCCTCCACAAAATGAGAACTAATACAAGTTTTTTTTTATAATTTAACAACGTCTTACATTTTCAATGACAAACTTTTTATTTTTTATAATTAATCCTAATTTGTTTTTCTAATTTAAATTATTTGAAAATAGTATTTTCAAAATTACTAATAAAATTAACGTTTTTTATTTATCCTAGTAAAAACATTAATTAGTTTCACAATCTAAATTAAAAATGTTAATTAACAAAATTTAGATTTTAGATAAATAATCTAAATAAAATGCATTAACCTTTTCAATGGAATTAATAAAAAATGTACAATGAAAGGGAACTAAGAAATGTTTCTGAGTAAAATAAATACTCCTTTATCCAACAATATATTAAAACTAAACTTGAACACCTTCTCCATGTTTGACTGTACATTACGAATTATAATTCAGGAGATTAGGGTTTGACAAAAGAAAGTTTGTTGGAAGTCATTTAGTATTTATGAAAAATTATATGCTCTTATGCATTTTCTCCTCAAAAATATTTAGTATGGATGGAGATCTCCTACCAAGCTCATTGACCTCATCCTCCAGGGGGCTAAAACTTTCTAAATGCCTCATTTTCTTTTCGAAATATTTAGGTCCTTCATTGTTAGCTAAAATCCCAAATCCCAGTTGCCCATTTCAAAACCTTCAAGGCATCAGCCTTTGATCCAATTTTTTTTTAAAATACTGCATATTTGGATGAAGACCTTCATCTATACTGTAGTTGTAAAATAGGTTTGTATGATATGACATTTGCTAAAGTCTTGTGCAGCGAGGCCCAATGTTTTCATGAACTTGATCTTGGGTTCCATCTCGCTATCAACCTTGAGAGTAAGATAAGTGGGTAATATGGTAATCATCGATACATTTGTGGGCTAATTGATTGATACTATATATAATATATAATCAATTATAATATAATATAATTGAAATAATGAGAGGAGGCATGAATGAGTCGTGGCTCCAAATCGATTTGCATATGCAGATTCAGTTGTCGATTTGGAAGCAATGTGACTCAAATTTACTTTTAAAAAAATGATATTATATATGTAATCACGGTAAAGACACATTAAAAAAATGAAGCAAGACATTGTGGCTTTTAAAGTGAATTAAAAGCTGGGAAGTGAGTAGGATTTAGTGACTTTATTTGTTTTAATCAGATTGAAATTTATTAAAAAAGAGAAAATAGTTCAAAGAGTCAATATTTGGGAAGCTAAATGTTTTAGTTTTAGTTATTTTATTTTCTGGGAATATGTTCTAGTAAATTTCAACTTCGGCAATATTCCGTAATCAACGGTTTCCAAATATTTTTGGTTTTTTAATTGTGAAATTTATCATATCAAACACCGATTTCAATTTTAATCATGATAAGATAAATAGGATTATAAAAGTGCCTCGACAGTGGCTTTCAAAAATGTCGGCAAATTAAATTAATCCCTGAAAAATTCGTTTAATTTCAGGAGGGTTCATCTACCAATAAAATTTAATAATAGATAGGGAGCCAACGCATACCTGTATCTAGAATTTACAATCGTTGTGAATTTTCTTTGGGGAAGAGATCGAAGAAAAAAAAAAATTTAAAAAGAAAAATTAAAACATAATGTAAAGTATCACATGTCACTTCTTAGGGGAACCGACAACAGCAGACTTTAAAAGAAATGTACCGAAGGCCCTGACCCAAAAAAAATTGAAGAGAAATTTAAATACAAGAAGGTGTGAACAATTCTGATATTGTTTACGAGTCGTGGTCACGAGCATATAAGAAATATAAATTAGGTTTCTTCAACAATGGTTTTTATGAGGCCAATAATCAATGGGAAACGCATGTGGGGCTCTAATGAGGGTTTGAACATCCTAATTTCTCCTTCTTCCCATGGTATTTTATCAATATTGAATCCCGCAAGAGTCGAACTGCTTGTTGCCCTCTATGAGTGTATCTCACAAGACGAAATAATGTCGTTTTTTTTGGGATTCTCGAGAGCTCTAGAACATACAATTGAACATACAATCCTTATGTATGAAATCTGACATGGGGCCCGTACTCTGTTGACTTCTAGGGAGCCTTCGGGGTCTTCACTACCACTATTAGCAGATGTAGATAAAAACAGATATTTTTAACCAACCAACCCAGGGAAATGGTAAGGAAAGGGTTGCAACAGTGGAAGTTGTGCGGCTATGAAGAGAAGAATGGCCCCAAAAATAGAGATCCTTTCATCAAACTCTAAGATATGGCTTCTTATCTGAGCTTGCGTTGTAGTTTTTTTAAAGGAAAGGTGACGAGGGTGATTGAAGAATTTTAAAAATAGGAAGGAATGAATTCTTTACAAGGGATGCAGGTGGAATATGTTTATGGGTTATAATAAAGGTTAACAAATTGATCGGTTTAATAAATCAATATTTAGTTGACAGTTAAAGCAATGTGATATAAAGGTGGAAAAACTTTCAATCATCTAATGTTTGATCTAATGGCACAAAGCTCACTGAGCTTTTTACAAAGAAGAACGTCTTACGGCGTAATTATTAATATTAGTTTTATATTCAAGCACCAACCAAATTATATATTATTAATACCGGTTTCAGATTAAAGCCCTTCTTCTATTCTCATTTCTAACCCTTTTTAACCCTTCTTAATATGTTACTATCCCCTTCTTGCCAACCCCACCCACCACCCCTTTTTGTAAATTCAACTATATTCCTTCTCTTCTCATTAAAATTTCTCTTCCCTTTTCCTATTATTCATTTTTAATCAAATTAATTTTCCCTTCCCCCTTTCTTCAATTTTGACCGCTAAATCCCCCCTATTATTATTAGTCATTAATGCTATTTATTTCTATTCTATTATAATCCTACTCCTTAGATTTATTTTCATATGAATATTTCCTAGTTTGATTACTTACATCATCCTATAAATTTAATTTTTTAAATTTTTTTATCTCCACCTCCCTTTCTTCTACTTGGGTCATTTTAATTTAGCCCCCTTTTTTTCTCATTAACGCAATCTAATTTAGTCTTTTCATTCCTAAATTAAATCATCGATATAAATTTAAAATAAAAAATTTTAATCCATTAAAAATTAAATTAAATTTATCCAACTATTTGACTTAATTAAATTATCAATGCTTCCTTCCATTTCTCTAATGGCAGCTAGTTCATTTTATTTAATTGTTTATATTAAATTAATACTTAATTTAATTTATCTCGTGGACCTAGTCAATATCTTCCCTTAGGCCAATAACTTAATTTTAATAAATTTTAATTTTGAAATCAACTAACTTCTTGTTTCTCTTGGACTTTTCCATAATCTTTAATGGCTACATTATTCCTTATTTATACGTTATGGGCCTGTACACTTTCTATCTTACGCTAAGATTCCTCCCCTTGAAGATGGGTGAAGTGTTCACTCGAAAAATCGAGCTCTTAAATGAAAATATATATGTCTCGAGAAGTTCTCAAAACCAATAATTACTTATTTAGAATTGTGTTTTATGTGTAGTGCTTTGAATACTAAAGAAAATATCTCGAAGGAAGAGGAAGGTAAATGCCTGTATATTAATAATAAAACCTAATTGATATTCTCAAAGAAATTTCAAAATCTACCAATGAATCAATGGATTGAGTTGACAATCTAAAAAATCAGCATATCGTTCAAAGCCTACCAACCATCACAAAAATCTGATCTTGCTGTCTAGAAAATGCTCACGTCTCTCAACAAAACTTGATGGGAATCAACTAACCTTTCCCTTATATTCACCCGCAGCCCATCCTGTAGGAGAGAAACACTATTGCAATATGCAGAAAACATCATCATAACTTATCCACCACAAGCTATATATTCCTTGAAATACAACCAACCATTAGAAAAATAATCTTGTTGGATAGAGCATCCTCACATCTCTCCACAAAATTCTATGAAATGAACTAGCCTTTAGCTTGCATTCGCCCTCATCATAGACTAGATGAACAACAACATAATTACCAACTTCCAGATTAAGCTCCACATCAGTCTCAACTTGAAATTCAAATTCCTATATTACCTCTTCCAGAAAGTATGGGACATTACCAACAGTGGTATAAAAGGATGAATGTTGAGATGCATGAATATCAGTCACATTTGAATCCACATATGTTGGACATGGAATGGGATTTTCAACACTGTAAAATGTGAAGATTCAATACGTTGCGAGTAGGAAACCATCTCTCCATGAACCCTATGAAGAAATTTCATTACTATTTGATGGTATGTGTGTTAATCTTGAACATGATAACAAGACGTTGAAGAGTCAACCTTTGTTATTTTTCTTCCACAACTTCCATTGCAACTGTAGCTTCCATTCCCAAAACTGCCATATTTTCCTTCAATTCTTGCAACTTTGTTCTAGTTTCTTGCCACTTCATTCAATTCTCTCTAATAATTATAGTTTCTCTAGCTTTTAGTTGGTTCCTTGAAACTTTAGCCATATTTTCCTATGCTTCTTGTCACATTCACTCATAATGTTGAGCAAGATGATGAGCATCCTCCAAGGGAGCTCATATAACCATTGCACTTAATGGTTCTACAATCAAGTGATTTGTGTAAGGTTTCTCGTTCATTTCCCATATAAGCACGGGCTGATCCATAATATTTGCTACGTTGAATTAGGTCAATTTTGCATAATTATAAATTTTTATTCAAGTTTACTTTCCATTTACTGGAAAATGATCTCCACAAAAATTTAATACTTATTGATTTTAACTACTCCAAACTTTGTCTTTGGTTATCGCTTTTTTCTTCGAGTAGAGAAAAATGAAGAATTTTATATATTATAAAAAAATGAATACATCTTGATAGATATTTTTCCTTTTCCCCATAGAGTCGAATCTTCAATTCCTGCACAAACATAAATAAGCAGTTAGTGCTAGGTGATTTTGAAGTTCCTTGCGACAACTTAGCTAAAGTGCTTGTGATTAATTATTTGTCCTCGAAGGCATGCCCTGCTCGTTAAAGTGGGTTGCTTCTTGTGCCTTATATTGCAGACCCATTGCAATGCTTCTGAATTTTAATGGAACCTATTTTTAAAAAATGTTGATATTCATCTATAGTACTTTATGTAATTTTCCAACGTTAAATAGACTTCCTTAATTGGAATTTATGGGTTTTAATAATCTCTTTATGAATGCAGGGGTTTAAGTTGCCACTAATTTCATTCTGAATCTAGGCTGTAGTTGCATCTACATAAGCCACATACACACATAAGCACAAAATCATGGAAGATGATGAGGTGAACATGGATCCTACGGTTGGTATCATATACTTGTAGATTTTTTATTTCGGCTTGCTTATTTAAGAAGAGAAGCTTATATATTTATAAATAGGCATTTTAATGGTAAAAATATAAAAAAGATATCAACATTGATATTATATTTTGAATAAATTATAAATAGCAGAGAATCCAAGCACATATGCTTTTGGTGTTTTTTCTCTTGTTCCCTTCGTTATTGCTTATCACTACTTGCAAATATTTTAGGTACAATATACATCATTGCGAAAAACTGAAATATATACTCGAAAAAAACCTCATATATTAGTATATAGTATATATATCACCAAGTAAAATACCTCGAGATTACATGTTCCAGTATTGCCTACAACACAATAAAACTCTTTAGAAGTTGGTAACTGTAGAGAAAAAAACTTCATCCCTACATTCATCCAACCATAACACCTTGTTCCAAAGATTGTGCTCCCATTAACAAATTGTTTTCTTCCAAATTCAATTCCCTATATGTATCCATAAAAAAAATGGTATCAGAGTATAATTATACCATTTTTTTTGGTAATATAAACCCCTAAGATAAATATCGTAAACCTCTAGTTTCCCTGGCATCTAAATTATTTCTAGTGAGGAACCACTATAGATATATACAAACCAAATTTCCAGAGTATATTTGAGGCCATACTTACATCATCCTTAAGTTTAATTTAAAAAAAAAATTGTATCTCCACCTCCCTTTCTTCTACTTTGGTCATTTTAATTTAGCCTCCTTTTTTTCTCGTTAATGCAATCTAATTTAATCTTTTAATTCCTAAATTAAATAATCCATATAAATTTAAAATAAAAATTTTAATCCAAATCGTTACGTGATTAGCACAATCATAATCTTGTTAAATAATTTATTTATTTTTAATTTGTTTTTAAATATTAAATTAAATTTATGCAACTGTTTGACTTAATTAATTAGGAATGCTTCCTTCCATTTCTCTGATGGCAGCTAGTTCATTTTCTTTAATTATTTATATTAAATTAATACTTAATTTCATTTATCCCCTGGACCTAGTAAATTTCTTCCCTTAGGCCAATAACTTAATTTTAATAAATTTTAATTTTGAATTCAATTAACTTCTTTTTTCTCTTGGAATTTTCCATAATATTTAATGGCTACATTATTCCTTATTTATACCTTATGTGCCTGTACACTTTCTATCATACACTAAGATTCCTTCTCCTGAAGATGGGTGAAGTGTTCACCCGAAACATTGAGATCTTAAATGAAAATACATAGGTTTCCAGAATTTCTCAACAACAATAACTACTTATTTAGGATTGTGTTTTATGTGAAGTGCTTTGAATACTAAAGAAAATCTCTCGAAGGAAGAGGAAGGTAAATTCTTGTATATTAATAAGAAAACCTAATTGATATTCTCAAAGAAATTTCAAAATCTACCAATGAACCAATGGATTGGGATGACAATCTAAAAAATCGCCATATCGTTCAAAGCCTACCAACCATCACAAAAATTTGATCTTTCTGTCTAGAAAATGCTCATGTCTCTCGACAAAAATTGATGGGAATCAACGAGCCTTTCCCTTACATTCACCTGCACCACATCCTGTAGGAGAGAAACACTATTGCAATAGGCAGAAAATATCATCATAACTTATCCACCACTCACTATATATTCCTTGAAATACAACCAATCATTAGAAAAATAATCTTGTTGGATAGAGCATGCTCACATCTCTCCATAAAACTTGATGAAATGAACCAGCCTTTAGCTTGCATTCACCCTCATCCCAGCCTATAGGAGAGACTAGACGAACAACAACATAATCACCAACTTCCAGATTAAGCTCCACATCAGTCTGAACTTGAAATTCAAATTCCTATATCACCTCTTCCAGAAAGTATGGGGCATTACCAACAGTTGTATAAAAGGATGAATGTTGAGATGCATGAATATGAGTCACATTTGAATCCACATATGTTGTAAATGGAATGGGATTTTCAACAACTATAAAATGTGGAGATTCAATACGATGCGAGTAGGAAACCATCTCTCCATGAACCTTATGAAGAAATTTCATTACTATTTGATGGTATGTGTGTTAAGCTTCAACCATGGTAACAAGACGTTGAAGAGTCAACCTTTGTTATTTTTCTTCCACAACTTCCATTTCAACTGTATCTTCCATTCCCAAAACTGCCATATTTGCCTTCAAATCTTGCAACTTTGTTCTAGTTTCTTGCCACTTCATTTCATTGTCTCTAATAATTATAGTTTCTCTGGCTTTTAGCTGGTTCCTTGAAACTTCAGCCATTTTTTCCTATGCTTCTTGTCACATTCACTCATAATGTTGAGCAAGATGAGGAGCATCCTCCAAGGGAGCTCATATAACCATTGCACTTAATGGTTCTACAATCAAGTGATTTGTGTAACATGTTGCATTCCTTTCCCATATAAGCATGGGCTGATCCATAATATTTGGTACATTGAATTAGGTCAATTTTGCATAATTATAACGTTTTATTCAAGTTTACTTTTCCATTTACTGGAAAATGATCTCCACAAAAATTTAATATTTATTGGTTTTAACTACTCTAAACTTCATCTTTGGTTATCGCTTTTTTTTTCCAATAGAGAAAAATGAAGAATTATATATATTATAAAAAAATGAGTACATCTTGATAGATATTTTTCCTTTTTCCCATAGGGTCGAATCTTCAATTCTCACACAAACATGAATAAGCAGTTAGTGCTACGTGATTTTGAAGTTCCTTGCGACAACTTAGCTAAAGTGCTTGTGATTAATTGTTTGTCCTCGAAGGCATGCCCTGCTCGTTAAAGTGGGTTTCTTCTTGTGCCTTATATTGCAGACCCATCGCAATGCTTCTGAATTTTAATGGAACCAATTTTTAAAAAATGTTGATATTCATCTATAGTACTTTATGTAATTTTCCAAGGTTAAATAGACTTCCTTAATTGGACTTTATGGGTTTTAATAATCTCTTTATGAATGCAGGGGTTTAAGTTGCCACTAATTTCATTCTGAATCTAGGTTGTAGTTGCATCTACATAAGCCACATACACACATAAGCACAAAATCATGGAAGATGACGAGGTGAACATGGATCCTAGGGTTGGCATCATATACTTGTAGATTGGTTATTTAAGAAGAGAAGCTTATATCTTCATAAATAGGCATTTTAATGGTAAAAATATAAAAAATACATCAACATTGATGTTATATTTTGAATAAATTATAAATAGCTGAGAATCCAAGCACATATGCTTTTGGTGTTTTTTCTCTTGTTCCCTTCGTTATTGCTTATCAACACTTGCAAATATTTTAGGTACAATATACATCATTGCGAAAAACTGAAATATATACTCGAAAAAAACCTCATATATCAGTATATAGTATTTATATCACCTAGTAAAATACCTCCAGATTACATGTTTCAATATTGCTTACAACACAATAAAACTCTTTAGAAGTTGGTAACTGTAGAGAAAAAAACTTCATCCCTACATTCATCCAACCATAACACCTTGTTCCAAAGATTGTGCTCCCTTTAACAAATTATTTTCTTCCAAATTCAATTCCCTATAAGTATGCATAAAATAAATGGTATCAGAGTATAATTATACCATTTTTTTTTGGTAATATAAACCCCTAAGATAAATATCGTAAACCTCTAGTTTCCCTGGCATCTAAATTATTGCTAGTGAGGAACCACTAAAGATATGTACAAAAAAAAGATCAAGAGGATATTTGAGGCCATACTTATATCATCTTATAAACTTAATTTTCAAAAAAATTTGTATCTCCACCTCCCTTTCTTCTACTTTGGTCATTTTAATCTAGCACCCTTTTTTTCGCATTAATGCAATCTAATTTAATCTTTTCATTCCTAAATTAAATCATCCATATAAATTTAAAATAAAAATTTTAATCCAAATAATTACGTGATTAGCACAATCATAATCCTATTAAATAATTTATTTTTTTTAATTTGTTTTTAAAAATTAAATTAAATTTATCCAACTATTTCACTTAATAAATTTTCAATGCTTCCTTCCATTTCTCTAATGGTAGCTAGTTCATTTTCTTTAATTATTTATATTAAATTAATACTTAATTTCATTTATCTCGTGGACCTAGTCAATTTCTTCCCTTAGGCCAATAACTTAATTTTAATAAATATTAATTTTGAATCTAATTAACTTCTTGTTTCTCTTGGAATTTTCCATAATCTTTAATGGCTACATTATTCCTTATTTATACATTATGGGCCTGTACACTTTCTATCTTACACTAAGATTCCTCTTCTTGAATATGGGTGAAGTGTTCACCCAAAACATCGAGATCTTAAATGAAAATACATAGGTTTCCAAAAGTTCTCAACAACAATAATTACTTATTTAGGATTGTGTTTTATGTGCAGTGCTTTGAATACTGAAGAAAATCTCTCGAAGGAAGAGGAAGGTAAATGCTTGTATATTAATAATAAAACCTAATTGATATTCTCAAAGAAATTTCCAAATATACCAATGAATCTATGGATTGAGATGACAATCTAAAAAATCAGCATTTCGTTCAAAGCCTACCAAACATCACAAAAATCTGATCTTGCTGTCTAGAAAATTCTCACGTCTCTCAAAAAAACTTGATGGGAATCAATGAACCTTTCCCTTACATTCAGCCGCAGCCCATCCTATAGGAGACAAACATTGTTGCAATAGGCAGAAAACATCATCATAACTTATCCACCACACACTATATATTCCTTGAAATACAACCAACCATTAGAAAAATAATCTTGTTGGATAGAGCATGCTGACATCTCTCCATAAAACTTGATGAAATGAACCAGCCTTTAGCTTGCATTCACCCTCATCCCAGCCTATAGGAGAGACTAGACGAACAACAACATAATCACCAACTTCCAGGTTAAGCTCCACATCGGTCTCAACTTGAAATTCAAATTCCTATATTACCTCTTCCAGAAAGTATGGGACATTACCAACAGTTGTATAAAAGGATGAATGTTGAGATGCATGAATATGAGTCACATTTGAATCCGCATATGCTGGACATGGAATGGGATTTTCAACAACTGTAAAATGTGGAGATTCAATACGTTGCGAGTAGGAAACCATCTCTCCATGAACCTTATGAAGAAATTTCATTACTATTTGATGGTATGTGTGTTAAGCTTCAACCATGGTAACAAGACATTGAAGAGTCAACCTTTGTTATTTTTCTTCCACAACTTCCATTTCAACTGTATCTTCCATTCCCAAAACTACCATATTTGCCTTCAAATCTTGCAACTTTGTTCTAGTTTCTTGCCACTTCATTTCATTGTCTCCAATAATTATAGTTTCTCTGGATTTTAGTTGGTTCGTTGAAACTTTATCCATTTTTTCCTATGCTTCTTGTCACATTCACTCATAATGTTGAGCAAGATGACGAGCATCCTCCAAGGGAGCTCATATAACCATTGCACTTAATGGTTCTACAATCAAGTGATTTGTGTAAGGTGTTGCATTCCTTTTCCATATAAGCATGGGCTGATCCATAATATTTGCTACATTGAATTAGGTCAATTTTGCATAATTATAACTTTTTATTCAAGTTTACTTTTCCATTTACTAGAAAATGATCTCCACAAAAATTTAATACTTATTGGTTTTAACAACTCTAAACTTCATCTTTGGCTATTGCCCTTTTTTTCCAATAGAGAAAAATGAAGAAATATATATATTATAAAAAAATGAGTACATCTTGATAGATATTTTTCCTTTTTCCCATAGGGTCGAATCTTCAATTCTCACACAAACATGAATAAGCAGTTAGTGCTAGGTGATTTTGAAGTTCCTTGTGAAAACTTAGCTAAAGTGCTTGTGATTAATTGTTTGTCCTTGAACGCATGCCCTGCTCGTTAAAGTTGGTGGCCTCTTGTGCCTTATATTGCAGACCCATCACAATGCTTCTGAATTTTAATGGAACCTATTTTTAAAAAATGTTGATATTCATCTATAGTACTTTATGTAATTTTCCAAGGTTAAATAGACTTCCTTAATTGGACTTTATGGGTTTTAATAATCTCTTTATGAATGCAGGGTTTTAAGTTGCAACTAATTTCATTCTGAATCTAGGCTGTAGTTGCATCTACATAAGCCACATACACGCATAAGCACAAAATCATGGAAGATGACGAGGTGAACATGGATCCTACGGTTGGCATCATATACTTGTAGATTGGTTATTTCGGCTTGCTTATTTAAGAAGAGAAGATTATATCTTCTTAAATAGGCATTTTAATGGTAAAAATATAAAAAAGATATCAACATTGATGTTATATTTTGAATAAATTATAAATAGCTGAGAATCCAAGCACATATGATTTTGGTGTTTTTTCTCTTGTTCCCTTCGTTATTTCTTATCAACACTTGCAAATATTTTAGGCACAATATACATCATTGCGAAAAACTGAAATATATACTCGAAAAAAACCTCATATATCAGTATATAGTATCTATATCACCTAGTAAAATACCTCCAGATTACATGTTTCAGTATTGCTTACAACACAATAAAACTCTTTAGAAGTTGGTAACTGTAGAGAAAAAAACTTCATCCCTACATTCATCCAACCATAACACCTTGTTCCAAATATTGTGCTCCCTTTAACAAATTATTTTCTTCCAAATTCAATTCCCTATAAGTATGCATAAAAGAAATGGCATGAGAGTATAATTATACCATTTTTTTTGGTAATATAAACCCCTAAGATAAATATCGTAAACCTCTAGTTTCCCTGGCATCTAAATTATTGCTAGTGAGGAACCACTATAGATATTTACAAACAAAAGATCAAGATGATATTTGAGGCCATACTTACATCATCCTATCAATTTAATTTTTAAAAAAATTTGTATCTCCACCTCCCTTTCTTCTACTTTGGTCATTTTAATTTAGCCCCCTTTTCTTCTCATTAATTGAATCTAATTTAATCTTTTCATTCCTAAATTCATCCATATAAATTTAAAATAAAAATTTTAATCCAAATAATTACGTTATTAGCACAATCATAATCCTGTTAAATAATTTATTTATTTTTAATTTGTTTTTAAAAATTAAATTAAATTTATCCAACTATTTCACTTAATTAATTATCAATGCTTCCTTCCATTTCTCTAATGGTAGCTAGTTCATTTTCTTTAATTATTTATATTAAATTAATACTTAATTTCATTTATCTTGTGGACCTAGTCAATTTCTTCCCTTAGGCCAATAACTTAATTTTAATAAATTTTAATTTTGAATTCAATTAACTTCTTGTTTCTCTTGGAATTTTCCATAATCTTTAATGGCTACATTATTCCTCATTTATACATTATGGGCCTGTACACTTTCTATATTACACTAAGATTCCTCCTCCTGAAGATGGGTGAAGTCTTCACCCGAAACATCGAGATATTAAATGAAAATACTTAGGTTTCCAGAAGTTCTCAACAACAATAATTACTTATTTAGGATTTTGTTTTATGTGCAGTGCTTTGAATAGTGAAGAAAATCTCTCGAAGGAAGAGGAAGGTAAATGCTTATATATTAATAATAAAACCTAATTGATATTCTCAAAGAAATTTCAAAATATACCAATGAATCTATGGATTGAGATGACAATCTAAAAAATCGGCATATCGTTCAAAGCCTACCAACCATCACAAAAATTTGATCTTGCTCTCTAGAAAATTCTCACGTCTCTCAACAAAACTTGATGGGAATCAATGAACCTTTCCGTGACATTCACCCGCAGCCCATCCTATAGGAGAGAAACACTATTGCAATAGGCAGAAAACATCATCATAACTTATCCACCACACACTATATATTCCTTGAAATACAACCAACCGTTAGAAAATAATCTTGTTGGATAGAGCATGCTCACATCTCTCCATAAAACTTGATGAAATGAACCAACCTTTAGCTTGCATTCACCCTCATCCCAGCCTATAGGAGAGACTAGACGAACAACAACATAATCACCAACTTCCAAGTGAAGCTCCACATCAGTCTCAACTTGAAATTCAAATTCCTATATTACCTCTTCCAGAAAGTATGGGACATTACCAACAGTTGTATAAAAGGATGAATGTTGAGATGCATGAATATGAGTCACATTTGAATCCGCATATGTTGGACATGGAATGGGATTTTCAACAACTGTAGAATGTGGAGATTCAATACGTTGCGAGTAGGAAATCATCTCTCCATGAACCTTATGAAGAAATTTCATTACTATTTGATGGTATGTGTGTTAAGCTTCAACCATGGTAACAAGATGTTGAAGAGTCAACCTTTGTTATTTTTCTTCCACAAATTCCATTTCAACTGTATCTTCCATTCCCAAAACTACCGTATTTTCCTTCAATTCTTGCAACTTTGTTCTAGTTTCTTGCCACTTCATTTCATTGTCTCTAATAATTATAGTTTCTCTGGCTTTTAGTTGGTTCCTTGAAACTTTAGCCATTTTTTCCTATGCTTCTTGTCACATTCACTTATAATGTTGAGCAAGATGATGAGCATCCTCCAAGGGAGCTCATATAACCATTGCACTTAATGGTTCTACAATCAAGTGATTTGTGTAAGGTGTCGCATTCCTTTCCCATATAAGCACGGGTTGATCCATAATATTTCGTACATTGAATTAGGTCAATTTTGCATAATTATAACTTTTTATTCAAGTTTACTTTTCCATTTACTGGAAAATGATATCCACAAAAATTTAATACTTATTGGTTTTAACTACTCCAAACTTCATCTTTGGTTATCACTTTTTTTTTCCAATAGAGAAAAATGAAGAATTTTATATATTATAAAAAAATGAGTACATCTAGATAGATATTTTTCCTTTTTCCCATAGGATCGAATCTTCAATTCTCGCACAAACATCAATAAGCAGTTAGTGCTAGGTGATTTTGAAGTTCCTTGCGACAACTTAGCTAAAGTGCTTGTGATTAATTGTTTTTCCTTAAAGGCATGCCCTACTCGTTAAAGTGGGTTTCTTCTTGTGCCTTATATTGCACACCCATCGCAATACTTCTAAATTTTAATGGAACCTATTTTTAAAAAATGTTGATATTCATCTATAGTACTTTATGTAATTTTCCAAGGTTAAGTAGACTTCCTTGATTGGACTTTATGGGTTTTAATAATCTCTTTATGAATGCAGGGGTTTAAGTTGCCACTAATTTCATTCTGAATCTAGGCTGTAGTTGCATCTACATAAGCCACATACACACATAAGCACAAAATCAAGGAAGATGACGAGGTGAACATGGATCCTACGGTTGGCATCATATACTTGTATATTGGTTATTTCGGCTTGCTTATTTAATAATAGAAGCTTATATCTCCATAAATAGGAATTTTAATGGTAAAAACATAAAAAATATATCAGCATTGATGTTATATTTTGAATAAATTATAAATAGAAGAGAATCCAAGCACATATGCTTTTCGTGTTTTTTCTCTTTTTCCCTTCGTTATTTCTTATCACCACTTGCAAATATTTTAGGCACAATATACTTCATTGCGAAAAAACGAAATATATACTCGAAAAGAACCTCATATATCAGTATATAGTATCTATATCACCTAGTAAAATACTTCCACATTACATGTTTCAGTATTGCTTACAACACAATAAAACTCTTTAGAAGTTGGTAACTGTAGAGAAAAAAACTTCATCCCTACATTCATCCAAACATAACACCTTGTTCCAAAAATTGTTCTTCCTTTAATAAATTATTTTCTTCCAAATTCAATTCCCTATAAGTATGCATAAAAGAAATGGTATCAGAGTATAATTATACCATTTTTTTTTGGTAATATAAACACCTAAGATAAATATCGTAAACCTCTAGTTTCCCTGGCATCTAAATTATTTCTAGTGAGGAACCACTATAGATATGTACAAACCAAAGTTCAAGAGGATATTTGAGGCCATACACTGCATGTAATTATTATGTGAAACTCATAGCCTCACTTTAAAACTAACTTTCTGCACATTTGAGATATGGAGGTG
The DNA here is from genome assembly GCA_034641835.2 of Pinus albicaulis. NCBI lineage: Eukaryota > Viridiplantae > Streptophyta > Pinopsida > Pinales > Pinaceae > Pinus > Pinus albicaulis. The sequence goes on from JAXQQM020072769.1 coordinate 61,590, forward strand.
ATCACCAACACCACTAAAGTTGTTATGACCGTGCCTGGCTCCATCAGGAAAACCCAAGGTTTGTGATTTATCAATTAATAAAATATCTCATTTAAAGAGGCACTCCATTCTTGATAATGATTTTCAATGAATCAACAAAGACTTAAATTGAGAAAACATTTGAAAATAAGGGATGAACTGGTCCTCAAATGTTTTGGAATTCTTTGGAAGAAAAATTCCTGATAGAGACAAACATGGACATGCCCTAAATTACTTTAACTCTTCTTATTGAACTGATGCCTTAAGAAATCCATGAAGCCACAATTTCACACATTAACACTACGTGTGATTTTTTCACCATTTTTCAGATTTTCGAATTATATGTATAATTTATGATTAGGTGAGAAATGAGTTCATCTTCCTTTTTATATAACAAACGTGCCATATGTTCATGTATATTCTAATTTGTATTTTACCCTAAAGTCATTAAATGCTAGATATGGTGTTGTGGGGTTTGAAAATATGAATCCTAGCTTTGCATTTTTGCAAGAGAAGAAAAGGTGAATCTATTTTATGTTCGTTATTTTTTTCCACTTATTGATTCTGCCATCTGATATTGGAGAGGCACAGTTCTGATTTGGTCATTAATACCACATCAAAAGTAAATTGTAATCTATATGAAAAAATGTACATATACAACATGGGATGAAAGAATAGTTGGTGAAAGTGGGGTGTTGTTACATGTAGTTTCGAATCTCTTAGGCTGTAGGCTTGTGGTAGGTTGGTTAGTTAGGCATCCTCTTAGCCTTTGGGTTGTTAGGAGGTTAGGATTTCAATAATAAGTGTTTTTTGAGCCAATTATAAACTCCAATGGCATATGAGGTCATTTGAAATTGAAAAACAATATGGCCTTGCTTGTGAGCAGACCATAATGGCCATAATGTTTTCCCGAGCTATGCCAACAAACTACTATTATTTGGACACTCTTGTGCCAAGGAAAATTGCCATCATACCCTAAGATTATTGATGTCCACCACTATAGTGTACTAAAGAAGAATTATACTCAAACAAATATATGATACAATAAAAAAAATTTAATGATCTCCTTTCAGTTCTGTAATATGTGGTATATTTTGATATTAATTGGTGTTTCATAGATATTAGGACCTACTAAATTTTTTAACACCTATATGACAGATACATTCACGTGTCCTAAAGTTGTTTAATAACCATATTGCAACACATATTTTTTACATGAGTATTATCCTATGGTGCATTAATTTACCTATTGGATGGAATACATGTTCCACTTCATATGATTTCACCACATGCTGGAAGTATTTCTCCAATATAAATTCCCTAGTTTACCATTTAAAATTTTTTTCCACTATTTTATCTGTGTTTTTATATAATCCATTGCATAGTAATTTTTTGCAGTGTTTTTATATAATATATATCCTTTGTAGGTGGCTATTTTATAATTACATTCAAGATAGAGAATCAGTTTTCTCATAATTTAAGTGATAAGGCATGTTTGCTTTATATTCCATATTGATACAATACTTTGTATTTCCATGTTACTGTGCTTTATATTCTTATATTAATACAATTTATATTTCCATGTTAATACAATGTAAACCATTCGGATTTTTGGAGAATGGATTTTATTTTTTTTCATATTTAGGCACAAAGCTTTGTTTTCTTGAACATGTGTTCCATATTTTCACTTTATTTTTGGTATCATGATATGTTTATAGGAACATGTGGATTGATAGCTATGACAAAACTAGTCCACCATGGCATGCTCTATGTACCATTGGGATACACCTTTATGTATGGCAGTTTAAGATGAAACAAGTGAAAGGCGGCAGTCCATATGGTTATGGGAAATTTTCGTATATGTATATCAAATAAATATTAAAGTATTTTGTTTAAAATAAATATTTTTTTTTTTATTTTTTATTACATATTTTTAATTTCATATAATAAGTTCATGAAATAGATATTTTATGTTTAAAGTACATTTTAACTTAATAATAATGACTAACACTTAATAATGTTGCTTGTGTACTTAGGAATGATGGGAGTCAAATTTTGGTTCAATTTAACTTCAGTGGGATACACCTTTGGGTCTAGAATTTTTGAGATGGAAATTTTGAAAAGTGACCAATAGTGGCTAATTTACATCATTTTGAAGAAGACTAAAAAGGTCAACACAAATTTTTTCACATTTACAACTTTCCTTATATTTGTTGTTTCTTGAAGCTCGAGCACTTTCATAACAAGAACAGGAAAAATCGAGGAGAAAAAATGGTCCACTCCCTTTTCATATGTTGATATTAGAGTGAATATTTATTACAGACATTGTTTGCTTGTTTTTTTTTTTTGGTTACAAAAGGTTTTTCTGTTAGTTCTATGTGAATTTCAATTTATCATATGTAGCATGTTGATAAATTGGAAAGAATGATGTGTGACATTTATCTTGCAGAAATTGACGTTGAATGAAAGGATACAAGGTTTAGCCAAGCTATAGTTCGCTTTGGTAAATGTAGAGGAACGTCTTAAAAATTTTCCTAATAATACATCATATAGAAAGTTTGAATATAAGTGGTAAATGGAAATTTTTATTTTGCAGATATGTTATTTTTTCTACCTAAGGTATCACAACAAGAAAAATATTGATATTGTAGAAGTTATTTGAGGACCTCATTGAGGTTTATTTTTCTAATGTCCTGCTTGATTCATGTCTTCTCATATGTCAGGAAGGCTTTAAATATGATTTAGTATGTTCCTAAATGTAACTAGATTCAAATTTTATAGATACAAAAGATAGCGAGACAATGCATAACATGTCTTGGATATGATTCATTTGTTGTTAGAGATCCTTCAGGCACCTAAGCCATCGACTTTGAAAATGTTTCTAGTATGGATTCCTATGGTGTTTAATGTTGTGATTGTTTCACCTCATGGTTATTTTAAGCAAGAAAATATTTGTGGAATGCTAGAAAAGACATCGGTGTACAGGTAAACAAATTTTTTATAATTTCAATGTCTATTTTGAAAGTTTTTTTTTTTTTGTATTTTAACTATCAAATTGTAAATACTCGGTATCATGTCCACTTAAACAACAACCAAATATTGAAGATGAAATTAGTATTACACGATATTGATTGGAATCCTTATAGCTATTTTGTGTTAAAATATTTTCATGACTATGGGAAAATTTTACAGTCGTGTTGTTACTTGAGCACATGTTGTTTATATACTTGACCAATTCCATGCATTAGAAAATGAAATGTTGTTGTTAATAAATGACAAGGATTAAACATTACACCTCAGATTATTTGTTTTCACAAGTTATCTACAACTTGATTTTTTTAGCATGTAACTTAGTTGACATGATTGTGCCTAAGATTTCCATGAAGGATGAATATTAAGTTATTAAGTTGTTATTTTCTATAGTAAAATTTTATTTTCTTCATTTATATAGTTCACTTAGATGCATTGTAGTGGCCACTATCGCCCAACTGAAGAAACTTTGTTTGAATTTCTTGCTTGTATGGGGAAAATGGCTTTCACATTGTTGATGTTGAGGTACTTTTCATATAAAATATTTATAGCCTACTTTATTTTATTTTCTATTCTTCATTTTATTTCATATATTACACTATGAATTGTGTCTTCTTTTGTTTTCAGAAAAAAAGCTTAGTTTTAATGGCAAGGAGTAGGAATTAGAGGAAGAGGATAGAAATAACAATGGAGCGACAAATGAAAAAATGGAGAGAGAAGAGAATTGGTCTAGTGATATCCTTAGAACCAATATCTTGCATAGACACACACATAGAGATTGACAGTAAAATCTTCAAAGTTGGTGAATTCACTTGCAATCCCTTCGCAACATAATGATAATGTTTTGAAGTGATGAAACGTCATTTCATGTGTAAACTATAGTCTAACAAATATTGCTTTTGAAAATCATACTTCAATACTTTAAAATTTCATCTAATATAATTTATGTGGTTTAAATTATTTATAGTTACACTTGATATTGTTTAGTATTATAATTAACATATGCAACTTTTGAATTTTCATATTAGATGGAAATGCACATTGTATGAAATTTTTTAAATTTAGTCGCAAAATCATACTAATCAATATATGTTGATTAATGGCGAATGTATAAAATCAATATAAAACTACTAAATTAGTATTTTATATTGATTAATGATGAACACAAATAAAATGAGTATACAACTAAATTAGTCATTAATAATGATTATTAATAAAAGTAAATGAAATGAATGTAAACTACTAAATTAATCATTTATATAATGAATACTACCAAAAGGAGTTAAATGCCTACTTCAAATGATAATTTTTTTATTACAAATGACGACTAAATTTTTCATATATATGAATATTAATAGCTAATTTACAGTGGGAAGTTTATTCATATTTATTTGGTCATTAATTGGTTTCAAATGATGACTAAAATTTGCATATATATGACTATTGATAGCTAATTTATAGTATCTTATAACACAACCAACATTTTAGTCATATTTCTTTGGTCATTAATCGATTTTCATGGGTGATCATATAATAATATATTTTTTTGTATATTTGGTCGTTAATTGTGGAAATTAATAACTAAATTAATTACTAAATTAATGACCAAATTTATGACTAGATATACTACTAGACGATAAAATTGAGACAACCAATTAATGACTAAGCTAAAAATGACTAAAATTTGGTCGCATTATAAGATAATGTAAATTAGCTACTATTGGTCACCAACTGAAAAATGGTTGTTTATATGGAAGTTTTAGTCACTTTTTAAGTAAATACTTAGCCATTTTGTACTACTGTTCCAGTGAAATCTCAAGAAGAATGATTTTCTAGAATTATAGGAAGTTATAAATTTCATTTCAATTGGAGCTAAAGATTAAATAATTTATTAGAAAAGAGTATGGTGGTTTTTGACCCATAGGAAATTTTCTACCTAAAATTTGTGTGCCTATTGTGTTGTATTGTTTACTTTTGCTAAAAGATAAACATTAAGAATAATTGAAGATAAACTAATGATATAAAAATATTTAAAAGTGATAATTTCTAAGGAGTATTGATTCGCCCCCCTCCTAGTATTTCCAACAATCAGAGCATCAGGAACAATAAATTCGCATGCAGACAGGCTTGTGAGAGAGATTGGAGCTTACCATTTTAGTTTTTCTAGTGCAAAGGGAGCGATTGAAAGGGTAAAGCCCCACTCGCATGGATGCTAAGTTGTGGGTGTGACTAGAAGTCTATATTCATTGACTTGTAGATGTTGTGGGAGAGACCAACATCAAATTTCTTGAGTGTTGTTCATGCAACTCGAGGAAAAAAATGAAATTTTCTCTAGATTTCTCATGCTCTCATGAAATGAAATTGTTTTTAGAGCATTATATTTTCATAATTTTCCAGAAAAAGGTTGGGGCAATATGTTCCACCTCGAGAAAGTGATCAAGTTTGAAATTATCATAGGGCTAGTGGAAGGAGTGGTTTGATATGGTCAAGATCCAATATCTGTCAATTTTGAAGTGTGTGAAAAGGTTTTGGGCAAGATCCATCATCTTGAAAATTAATTGAATTAACTGTTTTTGGATTCTACAAATATGAGAAGGTAAGAAGCTCATTCATTGGTTCGAATGCGGTGTGTGTGTGTGTGTGTGTGTGTGCGTGTGTGAGTGAGTGTTCTTAAGTTGCAAGTGTAGAACCAGTGAGTTCATAATTTTAGAATTGCAGTGTACTTCAGAGAATAATATTCATGATAATTATCACAGTAGTGTGGAGTAATTGAAAACATATTTTGAGGGTGTTTGTGGAAATATCGTCTCTCAATTGGAGTGTGGATTGTGGATGCATGTTTATGTCTATTTGTTGCATGTTTTATCTATGCAAAAATATTCCGATTTCTGAATCAGATCATTTTAGAGCATAATTATTTCTACTTGGAGTGGGGGATTCAAGCAGTGTATGTTATTTTTATATTGTAGGAGTGGGTGCTCCAAGTTGGTTGTGGCCAACATTTCTCATTCACTCCAGGAGTGGGTGCTCCAATGCTAGTGGGTGCTAGCTGATGTAAATTAAAGAGAATTTTTTTAAATAAATAGGAAATGGAAGAAGAAAAAAATAGTTTGGTTTCTTTTTTACCTAGGTGGGATTTTTTGCACCTAAAATGTAAGTGTCGGTATGTGCTGATTGTTTATGTTTTTCATGTGATTGATCATGTTATATTTATAAAGTTAATTTTTGAAGAAGTTTTATAATTGTAGAAATAATTTTATATTTCCATAATACTGGTTAACCACCCCCCCCCCCCCCCCACACCTGCCCCCACCCCTTCTAAGTATTACTTTTGTCTATCAATTCGTATCAAATCCAACTCTGTTGTTATAGCTTTGCCACTGAAGGGAGAATTCAAGAGGGTTCAATCACTGACCATGATGTGACAGTTACAATTTGTGATGGTGAGAACTATAATCTATCGATAATAAGAATTTAAGGGCATCTCAAGAGCATGTGTGTTGATTTTTATTGTACTGTGGTGATTCATTACGCTATTCCCTATTTTATTCCTTCATACCCCGATGGAAATATGTTATTTCAAAACAATGCCAAAGACAGAAGTTCAATCATTACAACAATTAGTGAGAATGAGATGATAAAATTCATGCATGTAAATCATCTAAACAAGTTTGTTACAAAATTCTGAATATGTAAGAAGGTGATCCAAAGTTGAAGAAAGCTAAGCTCAAGAACTATAGGATGAGGTTTGAGAGCTTGAAAATGAAAGAAGATGAAAGTATTGCAAAATATTTATCAAGATTTTGTTGAAATTTGGTACCAGAGGACAGGTGGTTCCCTAAGGCTTTGATCTTTGGCCTAGGGAAAAGTGTCCAAAAGAATTTAATTTTTCTCCTAAAGTAACTTTATAATTTTTTATAAAGTTAAATCTAATTTAAAAGTGACTTTAAGTGATAAAGTTACTAAAGTGACTTTATAAAGTTATAAAGTCAAATCTAATTTAAAAATGACTTTAAGTGATAAAGTTACTAAAGTGACTTTATAAAGTTATAAAGTCAAATCTAATTTAAAAGTGACTTTAAGTGATAAAGTTACTAAAGTCTAATTTTAAAGTGACTTTAATAAAGTCAATATAAAATTAGAAAGGAAAAAGTGACTCTGGAAATAAAAGACTAAGTGGGTCTTTATTAAAGTGGGGTGAATTAAAAAATAGAAAGTGAGATTTAAATGAACATTTAATCTCAGCCCTAGATCTCAATCTATCTCAGCCATTGGATTTAGGGATTCCCCAAAAGTCACTTAGGGTTAGGTTAAAGGAGGAAAAGGAGGAAAATGTCATTCATTCTTTCATGAGCAGATTGGGAGAAGGAGAGAAAGAGAGCAAGGGAGATTTCTGGGCAGTGAGGAGAAGGAGGCAGCAGCTTGGCACACATTCCAAGGCAGCATTTCAGCAAGACATTTTCAGCAAGACAGTTCAACAGCTTTAGCACACAGCAAGGCAGATTTTTGGCACGATTTTGGAGGAAGAAGGGCCGTATAGCTAGGCCGTACAGCAGCCGTACAACAGCCGTACAGCAGATTTGCACTGCAGATTTGCACAGATTTCGAGGAGCAGATTTGAGGGAGGCCGTACAGCAAGTGGCTGTACCTTTGGCACGCATTTCAAGGCAGAAATTGTACAGCAGATTTTTGGACAGCTTGCACGCTTTTCTAGGCAGCCGTACAACAACATTTAAGGCTGTTATTTGGCACGAAAATCGAGAAATCTGTACAGCATTTATTGCTGTTCCTATTTTGCTGTTTGCACGTTTTCCGAGGCGGTGGTTAAGCACGGAAAAAGAGATAAGTTGTAAAAGTCTGTTTGCTGATTATTTATTTTGCTGAATATTTCTATCACTGTAAAAAGCATTTTTTCAGAAATAAGAAGGAGCTTTCGAACTGGTTTTCCCCAAGAGTTGTAGGGGGTTTTCCAGGGTCACCTTGACCAAAAATACTGAGTTATGATGTGTTGAATGACTGTTTGTTACTGCTGTTATTTTATTTCTGCATTTACAGCATTCTGAAAAAATTTCCAGAATTTGTGTTTTCAGCAAAATTTATTTTCCAGTTATTAAATGTATGGATATGGGAAAGGGCATTTAATTATTTTGAGTAATAAGGTGAAAACTGAAAACCGGGGCCGAAAATCGAGAAATCTGTACATCATTTATTGCTGTTCCTATTTTGCGTTTTGCACGTTTTCCGAGGCAGTGGTTAAGCACGGAAAAAGAGATAAGTTGTAAAAGTCTATTTGTTGATTATTTATTTTGCTGAATATTTCTATCACTGTAAAAAGCATTTTTCCAGAAATAAGAAGGAGCTTTCGAACTGGTTTTCCCCAAGAGTTGTAGGGGGTTTTTCCAGGGTCACCTTGACCAAAATTACTGAGTTATGATGTGTTGAATGACTGTTTGTTACTGCTGTTATTTTATTTCTGCATTTTCAGCATTCTGAAAAATTTCCAGAATTTGTGTTTTCAGCAAAATTTATTTTCCAGTTTATTGAATGTATGGATATGGGAAAGGGCATTTAATTATTTTGGAGTAATAAGGAGAAAACCGAAAACCGGGGTGGGAAATATAAATTTCTACATGGTATCAGAGGTTGAGTGCTGAAAGAGCAGTTTGGGACAGCAAGGAGAAAATTACAGCCTGCTGATTTTTCACTCAGAAAATTCCAGCAAGCTGATTTTTCACAAACAGCAGATTTTTACCTTTACTACAGCAGTGTTATTTTTTAGTTTTAGGACAGCAGGATGTCATTGGGACTGAGGGTGGAGGATAGGTTGGATGGGCATTCCAACTATAGCATTTGGAAGGAGAGAATGCAGAGTATCTTTGAGGAGGCAGAAGTCTGGGACATTATGGTACATACCACACAGAACCCTGTGAATGTGCCTACTGATGCTACTCAGTTGGCAGCATATAATAAAAAGAACAACAAGGGTAAGAGATTGATTCTAGACGGAATCAAAGACCATTGCATTCCTCATGTGAGAGGGAAGAGAAATGCCCATGAGATGTGGACAGCATTGTCCAATCTCTACCAGAGTACCAATGAGAACCGGAAGATGGTCCTGAAGGAGAAGATGAAGACCATTAAGATGGGCAATGATAGTGCAGCTGGATATCTCACTAAGATTACTAATGTGAGAGATGAGTTGGCAGTGATTGGAGAGGCCATTCCACCCACTGAGTTGGTGCGGATTGCAGTGAATGGCCTCCCCCGTTCATGGATGAACTTTGCTGATGGGGTTTGTGCACGTGAGACCCTTCCCACATGGGAGAGGTTTTGGGATGATTGCATTCAGACAGAGATCAGGAAAGGTCAGCTTGGGGCAGCCAAGCCAGTTGAGCAAGATGAGGATGTAGCACTGTTGGAAGGACGCAAGAAGGGCAAAGGGAAGAAGCAGGCTTCCACAAGCAATGGTGGGGGCAAAGGCAAAGGTAACGGTAAACAGGATAACTCACAGAAGGACTATTCCAAAGTGAAGTGTTGGAATTTTCAGAAGATGGGACACTATGCAGTTGTGTGTCCGGAGAAGAAGAAGAAGAAGGGGAAGAACCAGAGCATGGCAGCTTCAGCAGAGGTTGAGGACTTTGCAGATCGCTTTGACCGAGAGTTTGGGTTCATTGCGTGTGAGTCTTCTAGTGCACGATTATCTGCCATAGAGGTTCAGAGGGAGCATGCATTTCCCTCGATTAGCGGAGTATCTTCGGGTATCTGGTATGTGGACAGTGGGGCTTCACGTCACATGACAGGAGTCCGTGAGTACTTCTCAGAGCTTTCAGAGAGTGGCACTGATGTAGAGGTAATACTCGGTGATGACAGAGTTGTTAGAGCAGTCGGTGTGGGAACATTGACATTTCAAAGGGAGTCCAAACCTCCCTTGAAGGTGTCAGATGTTCTTTATGTGCCAGGGATCAGGAAGAACCTCATATCCGTCTCAGCTTTGGAGGACAGAGGATATGAGATACTATTCAGGGGAGGACAGGTGTTGATGTATCCCAGGGGCACTCCAGCTGATTCAGCTAGAGTGATAGGTGTACGCCATGCAAAGGTGTACAAGTTTGCATTTTACCTTTGGCACGAGCAAGAGTACCGACAGAGAGCCAGCGCCTCCGAGCAAGCAGGAGATTTAGCACTGGCAGATGTCTAACAGTATCATGGAGCCTTGAGTGACTTTGCGGGAGACTACCATGCGCGGTGCCGCATTTCGCATTGATCACTTTGATATCAGAGTGTGCGATGGCAAGTTTGCCAAATTTTTCCACAGCGATGAAGCAGCGACCGGTATAATGGATTTGGATTCATTCCGATGTGAGCGGTCGATGTTTCCATGCTCTTTGAGGATATGAGTACTATGTTATTCATTGATGATCACTTCCGCAGACTCCGGATTTATTTCTTGAAGACCAAGAGTGAGGTCTTCAAGCTTGCCCAGGAGTTCGCAGCTTCAGGAGACACGTACGTGTGCCCAAGATCAAGTCCCTGAGGTCGGACAATGGAGGAGAGTACACCCTTGGAGAGTTTGTAGACTATTGTGCGGAGGCAGGCATTAGGAGGGAGCTCACTGTTCCTTACAACCCCCAGCAGAACGGGGTTGCGGAGAGGAAGAACAAATCCATCGGAGGGGCTGCCAAAGCCATGTTACATGATCAGGGGTTGCCATTGTTTTTGTGGGCAGAGGCCTGCAACACAGCTGTTTACTTGCAGAACATGAGTCCGCATCGTGCCTTGGGGCACATGACTCCGGAGGAGGCTTTTTCTGGGAAGAAGCCTGATATGGGTCATCTTCGTATCTTTGGGTGCATGACATACTCCTACATACCCAAGGAGAAGAGAACCAAACTAGAGCCCACCGCAGAGAAGGGTATCTTTGTGGGCTACAGTGAGACCTCCAAGGCCTTTCGGATTTACATTCCTGCGCAGAGGAAGGTTGTTTTCAGACGGGATGTGAAGTTCGAGGAGGACAGGGCCTTTAGGAGGTCACGGGAGTTAGAGTATCTGGATCAGCCAGACCCTCAGCAGCAGTTGAGTCAGTCACAGGGATCCAGTGGGCAGGGATCAGGAGGATCCGGAGGTACATCTATGACGATGTTAGGTCCGTCAGTGGGGAGTGGCTCGCAGAGTCAGAGGGGTGGTGCTATGGGCAGCACGCAGAGCAGTCCACAGAGCAGTTCACTGGGGAGTCCACTGATGGACAGTTCACACGGTACCTCAGCATCTACAGGTTCAGGTGCAGGCAGGAGGACAACAGACAGACAATCAGGAGTTCAGGCTCCTGATGTTGAGGAGGAGGAGTTTTATTCTCCGGCGGGAGAAGTGCACTCAGGGAAGAGGAAGCCCAAGTGGCTTCAGGACACCTTGAGAGATGCCACATCTGTTGCTGAGCCTAAGAGGCCGGTCAGAGAGAGTAGACCACCTGAGAGGTTTTGTAGCTATATGGCAATGGCTACCAACATCCTTGACTCTGAGCCTTCTAGCTATGAGGAGGCAGCTAGCCAGCAGGTCTGGAGAGAGGCCATGCAAGAGGAGTATTCTTCTATCATGAAGAATGATGTTTGGGAGGTGGTGCCGAGGCCTGAGGGCAAATCCGTGGTTACTTCCAGATGGCTTTACAAGGTAAAGCATGCTGCAGATGGCAGCATTGAGAAATTCAGAGCGAGGTTTGTGGCTAGAGGGTTCTCCCAGGTAGAGGGAGTTGATTATGAGGAGACCTTCGCTCCCGTGGCTCGATATACTTCGATCCGCTCCATTATATCGATAGCAGTAGAGATGGGTTGGAAGATCCACCAGATGGATGTGAAGACCGCATTTCTCAATGGCTTCATATAGGAGGAGGTCTACATTGAGCAGCCATAGGGCTTTGAGGTGCATGGGAAGGAGTCCCATGTGTGCAGACTGAAGAAGGCCCTTTATGGCCTGAAGCAAGCTCCCAGAGCTTGGTACTCCAGGATAGATACTTACTTGCAGAAGATGGGTTTCACAAAGAGTGAGGCAGATCCGAACCTTTACTATATTGTGATAGGTGGGGAGCCTCTCATTCTGGTGCTGTATGTGGATGACTTAGTCATTACAGGTGCAGAGAGACTCATAGAGCACTGCAAGAGAGATCTTGCGGCGGAGTTTGAGATGAAGGACATCGGCTTGATGCATTACTTTTTGGGTTTGGAGGTGGGGCAGGAGGAGGGGCATTTCTTCCTGGGACAGGGGAAGTATATTGTGGACATCCTTGGCAGATTCCACATGGAGGATTGTAGACCCATGTCGACACCGATGATCACCAACTGGAAGAAGCTTCATGCTTCGGATTCCGAGTTGGTGGATCCCACATTGTACAAACAGCTGATTGGTTCCTTGATGTATTTGGTCAACACTAGACCAGATATCTGTTTTGCAGTCAACACGATGAGTCATTTTATGTGTGAGCCTAGGAAGGTTCACTGGGTGGCTGCAAAACACATTTTGCGGTACTTGCAGGGGACAGTGGATTATGGTCTGGACTACAGGCAAGGGGATGGAGTGAGATTGGCAGGTTACACTGATTCTGATTGGGCAGGTTGTGCTTTTGATAGGAAGAGAACTTCAGGGTGTTGTTTTGGGTTGGGTTCGGCAGTGGTGTCATGGTTCAGCCGAAAGCAGCAGTCAGTAGCATTGAGTTCAGCGGAAGCAGAGTATATGGCAGCCAGTCTAGCTAGTTGTGAGGCCATCCGGCTTCGCAAGATGTTGTTTGGCTTATTTGGTCGCCGTTGAGACCTTTAGTGATTTACTGTGATAATCAGAGTTGCATTAAACTCACGGAGAATCCAGTATTTCATGACAGGTCAAAGCATATCGGGATCAAATATCATTTCATCAGAGACTATGTTCAGAAAGGAGCTGTGAAGCTTGAGTATATTCCCACTGATGAGCAGGTTGCAGATATTCTTACCAAAGCCTTACCTCGGGGCAAGCATGTCTACTTCAGAGACAAGATGGGTGTGGTGAGGAACACCTTCCTCGGTAAGAGGGAGTGTTGAAATTTGGTTATCGGAGGACAGGTGGTTCCCTAAGGCTTTGATCTTTGGCCTAGGGAAAAGTGTCCAAAAAGAATTTAATTTTTCTCCTAAAGTGACTTTATAAAGTTATAAAGTCAAATCTAATTTAAAAGTGACTTTAAGTGATAAAGTTACTAAAGTCTAATTTTAAAGTGACTTTAATAAAGTCGATGTAAAATTAGAAAGGAAAAGTGACTTTGGAAATAAATGACTAAGTGGGTCTTTATTAAAGTGGGGTGAATTAAAAAATAGAAAGTGAGATTTAAATGAGCATTTAATCTCAGCCCTAGATCTCAATCTATTTCAGCCATTGGATTTAGGGATTTCCAAAAAGTCACTTAGGGTTAGGTTAAAGGAGGAAAATGAGGTAAAGGTCATTCATTCTTTCATGAGCAGATTGAGAGAAGGAGAGCAAGAGAGCAAGGGAGATTTCTGGGCAGTGAGGAGAAGGAGGCAGCAGCTTGGCACACATTCCAAGGCAGCATTTCAGCAAGACCGTACAGCTGAGTTAGCACAGTGAAAGGCAGATTTTATGGGCACGATTTTCTAGAAAGGGAGGTCGTACAGCAGGCCGTACAGCAAGCTTGCATAGAAATCGAGGAGCATAACTGAAGGTTGCTGGCACATTTTTCAAGGGAGGCCGTACAGCAAGTGGTTGTACCTTGGCACGCATTTCTAGGCAGAAATCCGTACAGACGTACAGCTGTTTTTCTGCACATAAATCGAGAAAACCGTACAGCAGAATTTATGGCAGCTTGCACGCTTTTCTAGGCAGTCCGTACAGCTGCATTTATTGCAGATTTCTGGGCATGAAAATCGAGGAGGACGTACAACATTTATTGATGTTCTATTTTTTTGCTGTTTGCACATTTTCCGAGGCAGTGGTTAAGCACGGAAAACGAGATAAGTTGTAAAGTCTGTTTGCTGATTTTTGCTGAATATTTCTCTCACTGTAAAAAGCATTTTCCAGAAATAAGAAGGAGCTTTCGAACTGGTTTTCCCCAAGAGTTGTAGGTGGTTTTTCCAGGGTCACATTGACCAAAAATCACTGTGTTTAAATGTGTTGAATGGCTGTTTGCATCTGCTGATTTTTATTTATGTATTTTCAGCATTCTATAATTTTATCCAGAATTTGTGTTTTCAGCAAAATTTATTTTCCAGCTTGTTAAATGTATGGATATGGGAAAGGGCATTTAACTATTTTGGAGTAATAAGGTGAAACTGAAAACCGGGGTGGGAAAACAGAAATTTCTACACCTAATTAATCCTAGCCATTGATCAGTCAAGATCAACAGCCCGGAATTAATCTGACTCTCATCCATCCGATCGCCTCCCCATTTATTCCCATCAAGAGATCTCAGCCGTTGATTGATTTCATCCAACGGCCATGATTAAAACTTGCCCCCAAAGCAGCCTAACCTATTCTTTCATGGATTTTTTATAACTTTTGTGTATTTTTGCAGGTTTTAAAGCTTTTCCACAGTTTTTTAAATGAAATCAAGGGCCGGGGATGACGATCCCCCAGGCCACTATTCATGAATAAGATCAATCTGCAAAGTTCACATCATGATTTATCCATGCCTCATGAGCATTGATAACATTATAAAACCCTCTACGCACCTACAAAACAACAAAAACACAATGAACCTTAATTAGACAAAGAGTATCAGTGTCAAAGGATGGGATCAAAGCAGAAATGAAGCATCAAAGGTTTTAAGCACAAGTTTTGAGGGATTAAGGCATAAATTCAACTATCAAAGGCCTAATCCACACAGTTAAAGACAACATGAAGACCTAGATAGAAAAATTAAGCATAATCAAACCTAAAACACAAATCAAAAGTAAATTAAAGGTGTTTTAGGAAAAAACAAAGAAATCTGTCAATCCGAGAAGCCTCCACTACTACATCAGAGGCTAATTGAATCCTCTCCAGCTACCAAAAGCCACATGTAGCCTCATAGAAATAAAAGAAGGCAGATTTATTGCCTCAATCAGTGATATTTTTCCTAAAATACAGCCAAAGTTATTGTTAACTCACCTCAAGAGTTTTAAAGTCAACAAAATCTGCCTAGCATGCTTAATACTTAATGGAAATCAATTAATACAGAAGAAATGTCAAAAAGATTCTCTATTGAGCCCTCAAAGGCCGAGAAGAATTAAACTGTATTAATTGAGCCTAGAGATCTTTTCTCTCATCCCACCTCCTCATTTCTTCTATAAATACTTCTATAGAAGATGAGAAAAAGGTTGGTCTCTGAATATTTGTTGCATGTAAATAGTTTTCTGAAGTTGTTGAAGCCTTGCTTGTAATTGAAGATACCTAAGTTGAGATGAGAAGTTTGAAGCTATAGAGACCCACTGGACTTGATGATTGTAATTGGTTTGAACATAAAATACAAGCTGATTTATGGGATCCTGGTCTATGTCAATGGTGATGTTTTTCTTATTGTAAATTGTTATTTTCTTTTTGTTTCCATTCTGTCCACTTTCTCTGATAAAGAACAGCAAATATAGAGCTAGTATTTACTGTCAAAAGTACCCTACTCTCACTGATAAGCTTTATCTCCATGCTTTTTTCCAATTTTGTATTTAAGAATGATTTAATACAGTCCAAGCAGTTAAGTAATGTTGGTGTTCCCACGTCTTACTGTCTAAACTTTAAACATTGTTTTTGAATGTTATTTTCATTTCATGCTAAGTAGAGTTAAACTAGGAAAGTTTATGGTTTGCCCTGTCTCCTAGTTCTTTCTCCAAAAGTTGTCTGAAAGTTTCCCTTGAAGTATGTTGAAAGCAGAATAGGTTCAAAGTCCTTACTTGATCTTAGACTACTTTTATGTTTATATTGAATGTTTCCCCTTTAAATATGTTGAAAGCAGGATAGGTTCAAAGTCCTTACTTGATCTTAATCTATTCTATGTGTTTTTAAATTTTTTCTATTGAAAGTGCATCAAAAGCAGGCTAGTTTCAAAGTACTTACTTGATCTTAGATTACTTTTATGTCTTTCTTAAGTGTGTGCCAAAAGCAGGATAGTTTCAAAGTACTTACTTGATCATAGGCTACTCTTTGTTCTTCATTTTTTTGATTCCCCTTCTTATTGTTTCATTCCATTCCAAAAAATCAACTTAAGAGATCCTTTGACATAGAAGACTTGCCCCATGGACCACTCTTGAACCTTATTGTTTCAACTAAATCCTACTATGACTCCATAGCCCAATGGATTGAAGTTGTTCTTTGCCTATCTTATTAGTTGAATCATTCCTTCACTTTCATACACCTTCACCCTTCATTTAGACTTCCTTCACCTTCACATATCCTTGCCCAACCAAAACAAACAAAACCTTGTTCCTTATAACTAGCCTAATATCACATTTCAAGCCTTAAAAGATAAATCAATCTTTGCACTTGTAGAGAGATCCCTCTCTGGATTTAGAAGGGCTAGATCCTAGAATCCCAAAGTGGTTCAAATGTTGTCTCTGCAGCTTTAGTCTTGCCAATCTGAAAAAATTACAGAGACCTAACACACAATATCAAGTTGGAATATGTCAATACAAAAGAGAAAATTGTGGATATATTTACAAAACCCCTTCCACAAGAAGAATTTGAGTATCTTCGCCAAAAGATGGGGGTCATTTCTCTTGCATCACATTAAATCAAGCAGCATGTCAGGGGTACAGTATGTTAGGGGGAGCATCATGACAGGGGGAGTACTTGGGCACCCCATTTTCCATTGATGTCAAAGGGGGAGAGAATTCTATAATATTTCCATCAATGACAAAGGGAGAGATTTTTGGTCAATAATTGTCATTGATGGAATATAAGCTCTCTTAATGGAAGATTGATAGATGCTGCACTATGACATATGATGACATACATGTGCACTATCATATGATGGCATACTATCATGATGACATGGAAGACACACCATGATGAAGAAGCTTTAATGATCTCTTACTGTCCCAATCACCTTTTGCACTAAAATCTCATGAACAATCACAAAGAAAAATAAATTTAGACACCTTGGAGGCATCCTTTCACAATGAATCCTAGACCTTATTAAAGAGGATTTTTCCCTCTTTCCAACAAGCTCTTACTTGCCCCGAAACTCCCAATAACTTGTGAGAAATTGAATTTTTAAGATAAAAAATATATATTTGCAGTCAAGCCAACCTATGCAGTCATATAATGTCGGCATTTTTTTTTCCAATGGTTGTATCTCTTCATAGGGAAAAACAACTATATATATAAATTTGTGTTTCATTTATTTCTGGACAGCAATTCGGTGAAGAACATCTGAGAAACACAAAACATGGAGGAGAGTTCACATCTTGTGAACTAAGGCTGAGGAGGAATTTTAAAGCATATTGATTGGGTTATCCTTCCACTGAGATTTTGAACAGTGTACAGTAATCTATGTGAAGGGTCAGACTTGTACAAAATTTCAGACCTTAACCTCTATTCCTGTGATCAGTTTGAAGAGCTCGGATCTGCTGTGAAGACCAGAGAAACTTGGATCTGTAGCTTAGCCTGTGGAGAATCAAAGTAGGGCTCGGACAGTCACCAATAAGAAAAACGGACCAGAAATAAACCTTGAAGAACAGTCACCTCTGGAAGCCTCAGATCATTAAATAGAGGGCTCGGATCTGTGGATAAAAGTGCACCTATGACAGCCACCGGTGGGAGACCGGACTAGTGGACAGTCCTTTGTTGAAGGCTCCTCCAAGCTCGGACTTGCAGGAGTCTTTGAACCTGTGGTCTAATTTTTTGAGGAGCTCGGAAAGTTTGTCTTATGCTTGGATTACAATCCTTTCTGAAGGGTCTGGACTAAGTAATATGTGGCTCATTTCAGAAACTTGGTCTAATCACCTAAGGAGGGATAGTCACCTATAGTAAATTGGATTGACGACTAAGAGAAGAAGGATTGCAGTCCAGTGGTATATCTCAAGACCAGTTCCGTGGACAGTCACTAAGACTTATGTGAGGACTATTGAATTCACATGATGGACAAAGTACAGTGAAGAAATAACAATGAAGAATCTTGTTGATGATAGTCAAGTAAGTACATCACACATTTTCTATTAAAAAGAAGACTGAGAGATTGGTGTCCTTGGGGTGGATGCCCCTAAACACAAGGTTGGTGCCTTGAGAAGATAAGGTCGAAGCCATAGAGGTAGTAGCCTCATCAAAGTCCAAGTTGGTGCTTGGAAAACAGGTTGGTGTCTGTTTCATTAAAAGGGTTGGTGCCCTTCTCTCATCTATTGTATACTATTATGAAAAAGGGATTGAAGTTCTCTTTAATCCTTAATATCATTATTATATATATATCTATGTCTTTAATTGTGAAGAAGCTAACTAGCAATAATTAACAATTGAAAAGAAATGTTGATTCACCCCCCTCTCAGTATTTCCAACAGCTTAAGGGTAAATCCCTCCTTGCACTGGGTCTTAGAGCTCCATAGCTCTAAGGATTCTTTGGAAAGTGTGTAACGTTCTACCTTTATTTACTAATAGCGGTCAATAATAGGGGATTATTCCACCGTTTATATTATTGTCTCGTTTGACTCATTCGATCTTGTGTTTTTGTTTTATTCTAGTTGTATTTCTTCTTCTTATTTGCAGCATACTATGTTCCATAATTTAGTGTGCTTTATATGTTGGCATGTGTTCACTAACTAGCTCACCATTTTTCTTCCTGTGACCATTTCTTGTAGGTTGCAACCACTCCTACCAAGCACCAGTGGTTTAGTACACTCGTGCAATAAACACACCATAACACCAGACTTCCCTTCAAATTTTGAAATATCTGATGGAATTTTAGTAGGGAACGAAGGACAACTCGAGTTGTGCTTAATAGGATCATTATTCAACTTTGATAGATCTAAAAAATTTAGGGTTTCCAGGAACGGTAAGCGTGGAGGATTCTGAGAATTCCATCCCCCAATGGAAGGATTCCCAACATTTTGAAAAGAATAACTTGGATTTGTTGAGGCACCAAGTTGCCATGGATTGTTCGTAGAAAAAGTTGAACCATAAGAAAAAAACTTTTGCCCCAGAAAAATTTGGATTAGGAACACCTCCCACCGTAGGGTTACCATAAATAGGTATATTCCCCCAATCGAAGTATTAAATGAAGATGAAACCCCTTGGTAAGGGTTCCAAGTATTAGCAAATGGAGATAAACCCTCAGAAGCACCTACGGAGGAGAAAGAAACATTACTCTGCTGACCATACATAAAATGATTCCCAGTTCCCAACCCAGTGAAAGAAGGGTTCCAGCCTTAAAAATCATTAGAACTTTGGCCTCCTAAAAAATGATTAAAACCTTGACCTTGAGCGGAGAAAGGAAAAGAACCTAAGGAAGTGTTCGAATAAGGGATGTGACCACTTCCGAAGGGGAAACCCTGAAAAGAAGCTGACCCACTAGCCAAAGAAGACATGGGTGTGGAGACAACAGATGCAACAGTGAGAGAAACTAAAGGAATTGCACTAGAAGGCATCCCAAATGAAAAGGGACCAGTATGGGAAGCAACATCTTGGGTGCCCCCACTCGAAGATGGAATGGAGGTGGAGCCAAAAAATTGCAGTACTTGGAGTGATGGTCAAAATAGCGATGGTACCTCCTCCCTCAGCCGAAAGTGGAGCATGCACACTCGAAGTACTCATAGCTGAATTTGTGTTCCCAACTGTGGCCATCAAAATAAAAGAAGGATAAATATGAGGGCTAGCCGGTCTATGAGATGGAGGCCCAACGTACAATAGAACGTCCAGAAAACTAGCAGGGAAAAGAGAGGAAGGAGTAACTGGAGGTTCAGGAATTTCTCCAACCTCAACTTCTTCTACTGGAAAAAGCACCCAATAAAGGAGTGGAGTACTCCTCTCTAAATCATGACTAGCACTAGGAATACCCTAAAAAATAATATCCCCAAGCGGAGGATCACTCTCTGATGCGTTTGCAACTATAGGTTGGAAATCACCAGCATAAATGCTCCTGCGCCTTCTTGAATAAGGCTCGGCACTCGTAGGAGAAAGCCCACAAAGCCTCCTCGATCAATGAACTGATCGGTCAGCCACTTTTAATAATTATGATATTTTATGTAGACTGGAAAAATTACAAAGTTATGGAAATCTAGGATCAAAGAGAACTCTCTACAAAAATGTCCCTAAGATTCAGCAATCATGCAGCTCTCAAGTATTTCCGCTCTGGATTATTAGGACCAGACACCAAAATATAAGAAAGTGAAAATAAGGACCTTCCAATAATAGTCTAGGGTAATTACGCCCCAGGCCTATTAGCAAAGGTAACAGAAACAGTTACGCGGAACTCCTAACAAAATCCTTTATCGGTGCAAGTACCCAAGCTTCGCAAGGGCACCCTCCAGAAGTAGTAATGAGAGTGATGCAATGTCTTCCTTAGATACCACGAGTATTCCTCCCCCCCCCCCCCCCCTTCCCGCAGTCACCTATGTGATACCTAGGAATAGCAACTATGAACACCTATTCGTATCGGTAGTCGGGCGAAACGGTCTTTGGTCAAGATCCAATAAATAGGAGAGGGGGTATCTCTCTTCTCTACCTTCGTTTTCCCTCATGATTGACTCTCTGGAGGAGAGCTTTCCCAGTCCACTTAACAAGGTTGGATTTCGCTCATTAATCAGCTTCTATGTTTCAAATTTTGAGTGGTCTTGGAGAGTTAACTCTCCACTCACCTATTCCAAGGCCCTACTAAGCTAAACTAGTTGGTGTATACTAATGAAAACTCAAAAGTTCTAGTTCATTTCAAATTGTGCTCTTGATTTTAATGGTTTTTCTTTTTAATTTAGGGGTAAACGGATAATGCAACTTGTGATGTTTTGATGCAAAAGAGAAATCAATAGAAACCTGCTACATGCATATGCAACTTTTTCTTCGATGAAAGAGAAGGTTCTACGAAACAACTAATAAAAGCAAGAAATTTTTCTTTTCTTTTCAAGATCGCACTCACACTCTCAAAAACTAACAAAAGACTAAAATTCTTAACAGTGCAACTACACCAATGCAAAAATACCAATTCCAAATGCAAATTTTAGGACTACTTAAAAAGGGAAGCAAATGATTTTATCAACAAGATAGTTTTGATCACTTTGAAACGAAAGAAAAGACAAACCCAAAACAAGGGCTTCCTTGAACACAAATGCCAAAAGTAGCTTGATACAAGAGGAGAGAATTCCCCTCAAGAACTTCTCTCAAAACCAAGCAATCCAGACCAAATTGACAAACTACAAACTTGCTCAAAAATGATGAAAAGCATGAAACAAAAACCAAAAGCAAAAGTAAATGGAAACACCAATGTTTTTTTAGCCTTTTACCTTTTAAGGAAGCAACAAAATCTCTTTGAGAAAAGCACAAACTACCAAACACTTCAAATCATCAAATTAAGCAAAAAAGCAACTCCAAATTTCTTAATCCAACCATGTCAATTTCATGACGGGACTTAATAAATGGAATGAAGTAACTAACTCAAGAAAATTACTTGAAACAACAGTATAAAACTCCAGCAATCACGGAAACTTCAAGAAATCAAGAAGACAACTTCAAGAGTTGCCTAAAAGCTCATCTCAAGAAACCAAGAAAACCAAACAAGTCAACAAGCCAAAAAACAAAAAGTGAAGCAATGACAAGGCCAAGCATGAGCAAACTAACACAAACTCATTGTTCTGAAATGTCAGAACAACCAAGAACCTCAGAAAGAAGTCTTGGTGCAAAATCCAAAACTGAAACTTCACCAACTAAGGCAAACCCTAGGTTGACAAGGTTTTCAAGCAAGAGAGAGAGAAATTGATACACAGCAGACAAAAACACTATCCAGACACGTCAGAGGTTCTACAGCAATGGCCAAGAACAGGAATAATACCTTAAAGGACTCCAAAAATTAATTTTTCATTCGAAACTGACCATATGCAGGTTGGCAGTGTGCAACATGCGTGCATACGCGTCTATGTCTAAGGAAACTTGCGTATATGTGTGTTTCTTTGGACTAGAATCAGTGCATACACATATGTGTGCACTAAAAGTTGCGTATAAAAAAGTTTGTAAGGAAAAAATAAAAAAATCCAAGCATGATCCAAAAGATAGGGACTTTTTTCTGGATGGATAAAGAACCAATAAGACTAGGAAAGTGATCAGAGCAGTCAAGGAACCCAAAATCCAGATAAAACAACCCGAACTAGGAATTACATGGATGTAATCCCTATCGGAGTCGCCAATTCTGTTGTGGGTGAAACTACCCTAAGGTTTGGGTTGAGAGACCTAACAGAGCGTAAGGCATCCAACAGCAAGAAACAATCAAACTAAAGGTCCTAATTCTTAAACTAGAAAACTTGGGAGAGATGACCTTACCTATATGTCATATATTTGAGTTCAATCTCGCAGGGTGAAAACCCTCTGCTTCTCCATGTGCTTCAAGACCTGCAACTCACTCAAGAAAAATCACATACACTATTTTTACAACATATATATCCTAAATGTTAGTGGTCAGATCATATAAGCTTATAAAAGATAACATGAAATTAAGAATAACTAAATCATTAACATGTATAAAAAGCATATAATATCACGACATCAGGAATAGGACAGAGCTTATTTATTGATGTATGTAAAAGATGTGGAGAAATATCACCTGAAATCAGCCACGGCTCGAAGAAAAACTGTCCTCCGGATCCGTCCATCCCAAGCCTCAACAATCTTCTTCCACAAAAGTGTACAAGGATGTCACATAAAGGAGGTGAACATCTCAAAGAAGGAAACAAGGGTTTCCTGAACCTGGGAAGTGCAGGAGGCACAGGGATAATCAAACTTGATCTGGCTACAACAGGTTATAGTATCAATACCTATCTCTCTCCTCCCTTAGGCCTTTCCCATGAGTTGTATTTATACTTCCCCAAAACAGTTTTTTCAGTTGGGAAACAGTTTGGCCACGGGCTCTTGTAGGTGGGCTTTCGATGTAACCCATAAACCACGCCCAAATTGTTAGTATGAATTCTTTGTCGAAGCGTACGAAAAAGAACCACTTTAGCTACGCATAACTAATAGCTCTAACAACAATAATGGCTGCAAAACATCTTCAGATCTGCAATTAGTAGTTAAAGTGCTGCAACAAACAGATCTATAAATGGAAAGATATTAAGCAGTAAAGTAAAGAGTTTGCTCCATGCATCCAACAGACAAGACAAGAACACGATTTTTTGAATGAATTTTTATATTACGGGGCACCTGGGAGGAAACAAGAAGGTGTATCCAGATCTCCTCAATGGGATGGGTTCTTTGTAGTCCTCAGCACTTCAGATCTAAGCTTTCTCTCTCTTGTAGATGTAGAAAACCCAATGCAGAAAGTATAGCTCAATGGGAGCAAAATGGTAGAAATGAGACCAAGTGTATAGATCCAGAGTGATCTAATAGGCAACAAAAGGTGAATAATGATGGGGAAAACCCTCCTATTTATAACAAAATATTGGGTCATTCTAGATCTTGGTGCATGATTAAAATAATGTTAATCAAATCTAGATCCACCTCAATGGAATATTTTATTATTATTTGTTGGAGGGAAAGGGTGTTTGACTTGGGTCAAATCCCTTGATTAGTGAAGAATAAATAAATAAATGATTTATTTATTCTTTTAAGGAAGTGGTTGGGATATAATCAAATAAATAATGATTTATTTAATTAATGGTGGTTGATTTGGTCATATTTAACAAGGAATATTATTTAAATAATTATTCCTAGAAAATAATAAGATAACTATGGGTTTATCTCATTAATTTCTTTGTTTTTGGGTTAAACATAACTGGGAATAATAATTAAATTATGGTTTAATTAATTATTCCTTTTGGGGTTTCCTAATTAACATAGTGAAAGCAGTTTTACTTGGGGTAAAACTGGTCTTACATGGTGTCCTTGGGTCCATCTAATGATGAAGAGTTAGATGACCAAAAAATGGTGTAACACAAATTATAGGGAGTTTTATATTATTTAATATTTTTAATTGTATACGAGGGTCAGATATGAGTGGACCCGCGACTGCACGCGTTTTTTACAAGGTAGAGTCGCGTATGGAATTCAAAATACTGTTTTTGAAGAAAATGACCAAGCCTAAATGGAAAGGGCTTCCCAAAAGGCCAATACATAGATCATCAAGTATATAAAGGTGATAAATGATGTTATAACATCAAGTGGTGGAGAAATAGTACAACGTGCTAGTTGAGGGCTACAAGGGGTTGTTGGTTTTCGGCTGAGGTCCATCATGGAGAAAAAATTTCTCCTACCACGAAGTGGTGGGTAACATATGGCTCTAACTATGACATGATCTCTCGAAGAGGTGGTAAAAGCTACTCGAATGGGAGGTCACAATAACTCCAACAATATCTTGCTCATCGTAGCCCTGTTATCTGCACATATCAATGACCAAAACCATGGGCAACAAGTTTTTCGCAATGTCTTATGATCACCCGTGCTTAATGTCGGGCCATAAAATAAAAAAGTAATAAATATATGCAAAATTTTATCTAAATGCTTCTAATTTATCATGGGAAACACCATATGACAATAGTTATAATGAAAAAACCATCATTTGATGCATCCTACTCTAACATGCATATGGTATAATGCCAAGTGCTAGGTATAGTCATATGCCAAATGCAACCAACATGTCAATTGATCAATACAAGAATGCACGCTTCCTTGATTATTTTTGAAATGGACTTAACAATACAAGTGGGAATAATGACATGATGAGTTGCGAGAGTGGGGGGTTAGAAAACAAGAGACCCATATGCTATAGAAAGGAACCTTGGAAGAAGGAAAAGACACCAGTCAAGAGGATTGAATTTGATCCTCCAAACAGGAGATGGAAATTTCAACAGCCAAGTATATGAATCTTTATTGAAGAACTATCTCAGGTCTTTCATCCTTGGGGTAAGAAGGACTAAATGACACAACCATGTTTAAGATTATACTATTTTGGTCATTGGAAAAACAAAAAGTGGACTCATCATTGTATTTGGGGAAAAACCATGATTCTTGTTGTAGAAAATTGTTGAGTCTCAAATCTGCATCTTTTCCATACACCTTTCTAGACCTTTTTCATTCACCTGAACCTTCCAAGTTGTCAATATCATTGTATATTAATTGCAAAAGAGCATCTAAAATGGTTTTTAACTATATTTTGTGTCTGCTGTTTGATTTAGATTTTTGCTCATTTAGCTGCGGAATCTTGCCACTTTCCGCAGCTGTTGCAACTTTCCGCAGCCATTTTGTGAAAGCCTATGTTACAGGTGTCTTCATGAAAAACGAGCCACATGGGCAAGTCAGAAATGATGTGGACATGGATCGTGTCCTATTGGCTCGAGAAAATTCACCTAAGGAGGTTGCGGTCAAAGGTGGCCAAGTGGAAGTCAACCGTAGAGTCCCACGGTGACAGGACTCTGTTTCTCATCACGTGAGGATTTGCATGACCGTTTCTAACTTATGGGAGACACATCAACACCTGTACATGGCTCCATAAGCCGAATTCAACATCCACTCTTCATAGATTTACTCCTCAACGCGGCCATGATCCTAGATCTCTGGACGTAATGGTTTACGTGTTCTCTATCAGCACAAACTTTAGGGAATTAATTATGTTACTTTTGTTATAAATAATGTGTTTACATACGCATATTAGATTAGTCTTCATTAGCTTCCAGATAGCTCTGTAATATAATTACGTTGCCACTGTGCCGTAATATCACCTCTCTGTTATGACTGCATTTTAATATATAAGAAGACTCTGTTTCCAAGCGTAATTCGTACTTGAAGGTTGTTGCCGAGGTTGGTGCAGAGGGCCCCTGCACACACTGAGGTTTTGTGCATTATTGTATAGTTCTTGTTTTATTTCTTTAAGCTCATTGTGCCATAAGTCATTCATGTGTTTATATATTGCATCTTTCATATGCTTCATCTCTGTTTATAATCTTTCATGCTTTACATCTTACTTCTGTCCATAATCTTTCATGTTATTGTTAACTGATCAGTGTTCTTGTTTCAAGTTACAAATAGGCAGCCCGGGCATTTGCATAATCTTTTGACTAATGACATGGAATCGATATTGTTCTGCTGCTAATTTACTTTTCTTAGTTTCTGTTTAATTTCAATACTGCTTTGTTTATTTCAGTCTTGCACATTTGTTTCAGTAGTTAGATTTAGATATATCAAATTGTTCATATCATTTTCAGTTACCTCCGAAAGCCACAGCTGGACTGATGGTGAGGGATTGAAGTATGAATGTGTAGTTTGATATTAGTTTACTTTCTGCAAGTTAGATATATTAAATTGGTCATGTCATTTTCAGTTACCTCTGAAAGCCACAGCTGGACTGATGGTGAGGGATTGAAGTATGATTGTGTAGTTTGATATTAGTTTACTTTCTGCAAGTTAGATATATTAAATTGCTCATGTCATTTTCAGTTACCTCCGAAAGCCACAGCTGGACTGATGGTGAGGGATTGAAGTATGATTGTGTAGTTTCATATTAGTTTACTTTCTGCAAGTTAGATATATTGAATTGCTCATGTCATTTTTAGTTACCTCCGAAAGCCACAGCTGGACTGATGGTGAGGGATTGAAGTATGAGTGTGTAGTTTGATATTAATTTCTTTTTCTGCAAATTAGATATCATATTACTCAAGTTGTTTATGGTTACCTCCGAAAGCCATAGCTGGACTAATGGCGATGGATCAGAATATAAGTTGATGTAATTTGATTTAGATTTACTTTGTTACAATTCTTGGATTTCTTTAAGCATAGTTTCTTTTGTGTTTAGACAGCAGCAAGGATAGTTTGGTTTTCATGCTCAATAGTTCACTGTTTGATTTATTAGGCTAGCAGCACACTTTCATTTCCTTTCAAGTTTTGTCATTGTATGTTTTAAATTCCTTTTGAAGTTTGAAGTTGGTAAATCATTATAAAGGATATCATTGCCTTGAACAATCATAACCATACTTGTTTTTATTTTAGAATTTCCATCTCACATTAGAAAACTAAAAACGACAAAAAGATAAGAAATAGGTTATCTTGCACATATAGTGCACCACACTTCATCAGCTTACGAATCCCGGATTGATAAATTAATGTAGAAATTTAGGACACACTAAATTGACCAAACATTTTGGCGCCGTTGCCGGGGAAGTGTAAATAGGTAGCCAATTAAAAAAAAAAAAAAAAAAAATAATAAAAGAAGGGAAAACTTGATAACTTCTTGAAGTATGCTCTCCTCTTGCACCTAGTGTGATCTGGAGGATCAGAAAAGAGAGTTATTGGTTCAGTAATTTCTTAAGTATGCTCTCTTCTTTCACCTAGTGTGATCTGGAAGATCAGAAAGAGAATTATTAGCCCAACTTTTTAAAAAATAAAAAATAAAAAATGGCATGCATAGAACAAGAGATTCTAGGAGAAGGTCTATAGCTAAAGCCAAGAGTTCGATTTTCACAACTCCATCTTCTTCAAGGCATAGACAAGAATCACCACCATCTACCCCTAGCCTTAAGATTTTTGGAATTCAAGGAGCAGTTGAATTAGAGGATTCTCCTATACCACCTACCAAATCTCATTTAGAAAAGGAAGAGACTCCCTCTCATCCTCCCTTGATAGAAGAATCAGAGGACTTTAAGGACTCTAAAGAAACTATCATGGCAGAGGAAATAATAGATGGATTTAGAGGTAGAGGTAGAGGAGGAGGAAACAATGGAGACAACAATGGTGAAGGAAATAATGGAAGAAATAAGGAAGGAGACAACTTGTTTGGATTCCCTATAGTTGATGAGGAAACTCATACAACAATGAAAAATATCTCACCATCTGTCCTCCCTAACTTTTATGGATTGCGAAGTGAGGATCCTGAAACATTTTTGTTTGAGTTTGAAGTCGTGTGCCGAACCTATGACTATATGGAAGACTCTCAAAAACTCAAACTGTTTCCTTCAACATTGAAGGGAGCTGCTTTGAAATGGTTCATGGGATTAGCCACTCGATCTATTAGGACTTGGAATGATATGAAACAAACATTTTTGGATAGATACTTGGACTATTGTATGCCCACCAATCACAAGGATGAGGTATTCAAAATGATGCAAAAAGAAGATGAAAACTTGGAAGATTTACTTGAAATATCTCAATAAAACTTGAAAAGAGCAAAAATGAGCAACTTAGTTGATGAAACCTTGAAAGCCCTCATATTAAAAGCCATTAGAGATGAATGGATAGATATTTTAAACATGATGGGGAAAGGAGACATTTCTCAACTTCCACTTCGTGACATAACAAAACTATGTGTCCATCTCTCAAGAGGAAAATCTAAAACAGGAAAAGGGCCTAGATATCCTTCTCTTATTAGGGCTAACAAATCTGTAACTGGATCAGTAAGTAGGGCAGAGATTGGTAATATGCTTGATGAATTCAAAACTGATATCTTAGGGAGCCTTAGTGAACAACTTGACACCCTTAAAATCCAAAACAAGCAGAAAGCAGAAACAGATGCTTTAGCCATCTTTTGTCCGAAATGTAGGAAGAAACATGCTTTAATGGAATTTCCCTTGGATGCAAAAGTTGTAGAAACATTTATGATTTGCTCAGAGAATCATGAGATCAATGATTGTCCTTCAATTCCTGGACTCAAAGCTGTCTTTCAAGAAGACCCAAATTCAGTAGAATCTCTCTGTTTTGTTGCAAGAAGACCTTGGCAGGGAAAAAAAACTCAAGGGTTTAACAATCCTATGAATCTTCAAACCCCACCAAATTGGAATCCTTGGCAACAACCTTGGCCCCAACATCAAAATCCATATCAGCCATGGGTACAAGGGATGCAAAATCCTTATGGGAGATTTGCTCAATTTTATCAATATCCTCCATCTTTTCAAAACCAACAAGCTCCACAACTTCCAAACCCAAACCCACAACTTTCATTGCCATTTCCACAACAACAACCTTCTCAACAAAATCCAAATCCTCAACTCATGCTCCCATACCAACAAAAGACAAATCAACTTCCAGCTCAGCCATTGCCAAATCCTAACAATAAAAATCCTCAGAATACTTACATGGTATAAGGACAACAATTTCCTACCTATATGATTGTTCCTCTCAATGATGTACAACTCAGATCTGGTAGAGTTTTAGAAAAACCTTCTATAGATATTCAAGAGCAAGATACCTCTGAGGAGGACTCTCTTGAATCCAATAAGGGTTCTGAAGAAGTATCTCTTCAAAACTCAAATATTCAAAAAGAGAAAGAAAAGTTAACACCCACAACTCCTATAGTTGAGCAACCTGCATCTTCATCTACACCTCCTTTTCCTGAAAGACTACAAATTGACAAGGGGGTGGAAAAACAAATCTTGTTTCCTAACTATGATTTTCTAGATGAATTGAAGAATTTTTGTATCAAGATTTCCTTGCTACAAGCCATCTGAGAGATTCCTATTCTAGCAAAAAAAATAAAGGAGTTTAGTTTCAAAAGACCAGGAAGGAAACTAAAAGACACAAGAAGAATCCACCTGGTAGGAAAAATTGCAGATATTATGATGGGAAAAATTACCATGCAGAAGTATGTAGATCCAGGAAGTCCAATTGTCAAGACACATATAAATGGGATAGAAATTCCAAACACATTGATTGACTTAGGGGCTGTTATTAACATTATGAGTAGACATACTATGGACCAGCTAAAACTTCCTAATCTTTTTTTTACACCTACTTTACTGCAACTTGCAGATCGATCAATTATTAAACCAGATGGTGTATTAGAAGATATTTCGGTCTCCTTAGATTCTTGGGAATATCCTATAGATTTTATGATTTTGACTCCCAAGAGTAATCTAGGAGGGCACCCACTTATCTTAGGAAGACCTTGGCTAGCCACAGCTGATGCTTTTATTAGTTGTAGATCTGGGGATATGTACATTTCTAATGGTAATTTGACAAAGAAATTCAATTTGTATCCTCCAGCAAAAGAAATCACAGAAGTAGGAGACAATGAATGGGTCAATGATGAGGACACTATACAACCTGTCTTTACCATTTCTGAAATCAGTGAGGATAGTCAAATTCTGAACACATTAGAAAATTTTGAGACTTCTTCAGAATATGACCCCACACAATTTCAGTTGGAATCTGACATAGAATATTTATCATCAAGACAAATGTCTCTTTACTCTATGGAAGAGTTTGGTAGTTCTACCATTGAGATTTTTCTAGGAAAAACATTGAATATCAACAAACATTTGGAAAAGTCACAACAAAAGAACTAATCAAAATCTTGCAAAAACATTCTACTACATTTGCATGGGAGTATACTGACATGAAAGGTATTGATCATACGACTTGCATCCATCATATCTATATTGAGGAAAACAGTAGACCAATCAGACAACCTCAAAGAAGGATGAATCCAAATCTTAGGGAGATAGTGAAAGAAGAGTTCCAAAAATTACTCAATGTAAACTTCATTTATCCAATTTCAGATAGCCGATGGGTTTCTCCTTTGGTTATAGTACCTAAAAAGAATGGTAAATGGAGGGTATGCATTAATTACAGGGAATTGAACAAAGCAACTTTGAAGGATCACTTTCCTTTGCCTTTTATTGATCAGGTATTAGATACATTAGCAGGTAAAAAGTACTTTTCATTTTTGGATGGTTTTAGTGGTTATAATCAAATTCAGGTAGCACCTGAAGATCAAGATAAGACCACATTTACTTGTCCATGGGGAACTTTTGCCTATCAAGTACTTCCTTTTGGGTTATGTAATGCACCTGCAACATTCCAAAGAGCAGTACTAGGAATTTTTTTTGATCTAATCCATGATTGTGTAGAGGTTTATATGGATGATTTTATAGTTTATGGTAATTCATTTGAAGAGGCATTAGAAAATTTGGAAAAAGTTCTTATAAGATGTAAAGAAACAAACCTTTCATTAAGCCATGAAAATGCTTTATGATGTTTACTGAAGGGATTGTTTTAGGACATCATATTTCAGGAGATGGGATTAAGGTTGATAGATCAAAAGTTGAAGTCATCTCCAAGTTGCCTATTCCAAATTTTCAAAGAGATGTTAGAAGTTTTCTGGGATTTACTGGTTACTATAGAAGATTTATAGAAAACTTCACTAAAATAGCATCTCCACTCTTCAAATTGCTTACAATAGACTGTGAATTTAAATGGGATCCTGATTGTCAATCAGCCTTTGAAACTTTGAAAACAAGAATATCTGAAGCACCTATCTTGAGAGGACCAAATTGGAAACTCTCTTTCCATATTTCTACGGATGCTTCAGATACAGCTCTAGGAGCTATGTTGGGTCAAAAATATTTAGTTCCTTATGCCATTTATTATACCAGTAAAAATTTGACTCCCACAGAGTCAACTATACTCTGGATCAAAAAGAGTTTCTTAGTCGTTGTTCATGCAGAAATGACATTAAGTTTATTGCATAATAAAGTTATGAAACTTTTATGTGGTTCAACTTACCCTGCAATTGAGATATTGCAATTTATTGAACTGGCATTAATGGCAAAGCACAAGATGGCTTCATTTCTTTGCAAGAACCAATATTATCGTGTTGATGTGACTGTGAAAACAAAATAAGCGTAGCTGAGTTTCCTCGGTCTAGGATTCAAAATACTAAAGAAGATTCTCCTCAGAGGAGGACAAGTTTGATGAATACTCTGTTTATGAACTAGTTAAGACCCCTTGAAAGTGTGACATGCCAACTATTCGTTACAGTGTGAAAACCGCTTCACATTTATTTCCAAATGAAAAACGAAAAATTATTCAGGAGAGTTCAAAATATTCATGGATTTCTAACGAATTGTTTAAAATAGGGCCAGATCTTGTGATCAGAAGATGTGTCAGGGAGGATGAAATGCCTGATATTCTTAAGGCATGTCATGATGAACCATGCGGCGGACACTTTGCAAACAAAAGGACGGCCTATAAAATCCTCTCTTTAGGATATTATTGGCCTTCCCTCTTCAAAGATGCAAAACAATATGTCAAAAGGTGTGACAGCTGCCAAAGAGTAGGGAAACCCACCCTTTCAAATGAAATGCCATTGCAAACACAGGTACTCATTGAACCCTTTGAAAAATGGGCTTTAGATTTCATTGGACCTATTAATCCACCATCTAAGCAAAAGAAGTATATATTGGTTTGTACTGATTATGTTACTAAATGGGTAGAAGCCAAAGCATTATTATCTGCTACTGAAAATTCAGTTGTTCATTTTCTTTATGAGGATATTTTTACTCGCTTTGGTGTTCCAAGAGAAATTGTGACAGATCAAGGAAGCCAATTCACATCCAACTTGGTGGAGAAGTTGATGGAAGAATATAAAATCAAGCACAAAAGATATACTCCTTACCATCCGCAAGCAAATGGTCAAGTGGAGTCTACAAACAAAGTTCTTGAAAATATCATCACCAAAACTGTTCATCTACATAGAAGAGATTGGGCAGAAAGGCTTCCTGAAGCCTTGTGGGCCTACAGAACTACATGGAGAAATACAACAGAACATTCTCCCTATGAACTTGTTTATGGGAAAGAAGTCTTGCTCCCCATTGAGTTCCAAGTCAAGACCTTCAAGATAGCAGTTCAGTTGGGGATGGACTTATCAGAAGCCCAAAAGCATAGAATGGAGCAATTAAATGAGCTAGATGAGATCAGACAAGAGGCAATTTTAAGAACTGATCTAGTTCAATATCAAAGAGATAAATGGCATGACAAGTACATCAAAGAGAAGAAGTTTCAAGAAGGAGATTGGGCATTTTTATTTGATTCCAAGTTTAAAGATTTCCAAGGAAAATTTCAGACTCATTGGCTTGGGCCATATGAGATTGACAAGATCTTTAACAATGGAGCGGTAAGAATCAAGACCATTGATGAGTTTCAAACTCCTCTTATTGTGAATGGCCATAGATTGAAAGTTTATCATAAGCCATTCTCAAAAGAGGATTTTGTCAAAATGTTTCAAGAAAGTTCTGCAATCAGGCTGGTACAGAAGAATTCTTCTTCTCCACCAGCCTAGCTTTTGTTCTTTTTAGTTAAAAAAAAATAAATAAATAAATTGGTATAAGCCTAAAAACCAATCACTGATTGGCAGTCTTATACAGAAAATATAGGGTGAAAATCAGGAACACCTGACACTCTATATTTTCCAAAAAAAATCTCTCTTTCATTTCACAAGTTTTGTGACCACCCATTCCACTTCATTTCACTTCATTTCACTCCATTCCACTTCATTTTATCTATTTCATTCCATTTCACCAATAAAATTCTTTTTCATGACCATTTCCATCTAGTCATTTGTCATCCGTTCATTTTCATTCACCCAAATAATAGCTGTGTCAGTTTCCGCAGCTGACATCTGTTTCCGCAGCTGACACCAGTTTCCGCAGCCAGAAGCAGATTCCGCAGCTACCACTCTATTTTCAAAAGAATGTACAGCCAGATGTTATTTCCATAATCATGAAATAAAACGCAGGTATGAGGACCAAAAATGAAGACATGGAGCATTCAAGATACCAATGAAGAGCAACTAATTGAAGACCAAGGGAAAAGGCAAAGATTCCAAGGTATGAGTAAAAATTCATTTCAAATAGCATTGAAAACACATTTTTATATAGTTCTAAACCATAAGCTCCATCCATTATGTGCAATGATTATATTGACAAATTCCGTAACCCTTTCACGATATCCATATGATCCTTCCACATTCATTCTCAAACGGTTCCATAATTAAACCCCCGATCTTCACTCATACTCCGATATTCCACCGGTGACAATGAGACGTAGTTGATTTGACCACGGGCTCTTTCAGCCGCATAAAATCCATAGCCGTTGTTTAAACGTGCTTACATTTATTTTGCAGCCACCAAATTTCAAAACACTGCCGGATGTGTTATACTCCTCCTATTGTTCTGTTAATCTCACAGCCGTATCTCTGTCGTGCTCACGAAACCCCTCTCTGTTCCGTTTCACTCCATTTCGTTCTCTGTTATGCTACAGTCTGTATACCCACTCTCTGATATCTACCTACAGCCATTGTGCTCATTTCCGTGCATTCAGCTGTTCTACTTCCATTGAACCCTCCTCACGCAGGCAAGTTTTTGAAGAGCAGAAAGAAGGATGGGTAAATTATTAAGAGCAGAACCAGAAGAACCTAAATTCATGGAAGGATATCCGCAAGTCAGGGATATATTGAAGAAAGCAAAGTGGCTGTGGTTTATCCAAAAGTTCAGAGGCTACCATAAAGAAGTGACAAAAGCCTTTGCAAGATATTTTAATGGCCTGGAGATAGAGATTGGAGACCTTAAGTTTGCGGTGAATGAGGCATCTATAGCATCTGCCACAGAACTTCTTCAAGAGGGTGAGCGTTGGTTTAAGAATAAAAGCATTAGTGATGAAGCTTGGAGAATAATCTTACGAAACCAAGGTATGGACATAACCATTTTTAAAAGAGGAATTCATGTTCATGCTTTGAAAGAGGAATGGGCTACTTTGCTGCTAGTTTTTCAAAAATTCATCACCTGTGAAGGCCGTTTTGGGTCCATGTATATGTACCATACCAGATTGGTGATGAATTTTCTAGATAATCAAACTCTCAATCTCCCATATTTTCTATTAAATAGTTTGAAGAAAATGTCTGTGACTGTTCAGAAGCACTTAGGGGATGTAGAACCACATCTATATCACCACGGTCTTGTAAAAATTTTGATTGAAAAAGAGTTAAAGGAGAAGAAGGACACATGGGAACAATTTTTTATTAGAAATTTCTTTGAGGAACCTTAAGAAATTCCTGAAGGTAGCACATCAAGAAGGAGTAGGAGAAAAAGAACAAATGATGAAACTCAAAGTACTCCTACTACTGCAATTGAAAGAACCAGTAGGGAAGAGAGACTGTAAAAAAGGAAGAAGAAAGAAACCAAGGGTAAAAAGCCAATAACATCAAAAGAGAGAAAAAGTATTGAGGCTATGCATCAAACCCCTTCTTCCGAAGAAGATCATCAAGTGTTATCTGAGAGATTGGTTCATCTTCAAGAACAGTTATCTATAGCCAAGAAGAAAGAGAAAGGAAAACAAAAGCAAAAGGACAGTGGTCCACAACGTGTGAGAAGAAGTTCCAGACTTAAGGGGAAATTGAGGAAAACGCAAATGAAGGGT
Source organism: Pinus albicaulis (assembly GCA_034641835.2). Taxonomy (NCBI): domain Eukaryota; kingdom Viridiplantae; phylum Streptophyta; class Pinopsida; order Pinales; family Pinaceae; genus Pinus; species Pinus albicaulis. The sequence continues at coordinate 96,936 of JAXQQM020072769.1, forward strand.
CCTCATTTTATTGATTTGGGAGAAGAAACATCTGAACAATCCCCAGCTGACCATAGTCCATCTCACTCTCAGTCAGTTAGTGAACCTGGTTCATTTCATTCTCAGTCATACATTGAACATAGTCCATCCCATTCTCAGCCAGATGTTGATGTGAGCCCTTCTCAGCCAGATTTTGAAGATAACTCTCCTTCACGGCATTTTGGGGACAGCCCAATAAAAATGACACCTGATATAGACCCCAAGCAGTAAGAAGTATATGATTATATAGAATCTTTAGAAAAAGCAGCTACAGGTCCCAGTACTTCGTCCATTCAGCCTCACACAGTACAAGATGATTTAGTCCAATCACTAAAACAAGAAGTCTTTGAGCTAGAGCTTTTAAATAGACACATCAAAAATGAAAATGAGACATTGAAGGAATAGAGTAAGTTGGACAAAATCATTCATGATAATACCATGCTACATCTGGGAATATGGAAGAAGAAGAACAAGACATTGAAAAATAAATGCCAGAAGTTAAGCAGAGCACTGATTAATATCAAATTTAGGTGCTTAATGAAGAAGCCCAGGATGTTAGCAGCACCAAGGAAGAAGAGGAGAGGATTGGATGTACTGGCTGAAGTGTCAAGGCATATGAACTGAAGAAGGATTATCAAAATTTTGGTTGCATGAGGACATGCAACACCTTCACATTGGGGGTATGTTGAGTCTCAAATCTGCATCTTTTCCATACACCTTTCTAGACCTTTTTCATTCACCTGAACCTTCTAAGTTGTCAATATCATTGCATATCAATTGTAAAAGAGCATCTAAAATGGTTTTTAACTATGTTTTGTGTCTGCCGTTTGATTTAGATTTTTGCTCATTTAGCTGCGGAATCTTGCCACTTTCCGCAGCTGCTGCAACTTTCCGCAGCCATTTTGTGAAAGTCTATGTTACAGGTGTCTTCAGGCAATTCGAGCCACATGGGCAAGTCAGAAATGATGTGGACATGGATCGTGTCCTATTGGCTCGAGCAAATTCACCTAAGGAGGCTGCGGTCAAAGGTGGCCAAGTGGAAGTCAACCGTAGAGTTCCACGGTGACAGGACTCTGTTTCTCGTCACGTGAAGATTTATATGGCCATTTCTGAATTGCGGGAGACAAATCAACACCTGTACATGGCTCCATAAGCTGAATTCAACATCCACTCTTCATAGATTTACTCCTCAACGCGGCCATGATCCTAGATCTCTGGACGTAATGGTTTACGTGTTCTCTATCAGCACAAACTTTAGGGAATTAGTTATGTTACTTTTGTTATAAATAATGCGTTTGCATACGCATATTAGATTATTCTCCATTAGCTTCTAGATAGCTCTGTAATATAATTACGTTGCCACTGTGCCGTAATATCACCTCTCTGTTATGACTGCATTTTAATATATAAGAAGACTCTGTTTCCAAGCGTAATTCGTACTTGAAGGTTGTTGTCGAGGTTGGTGCAGAGGGCCCCTGCACACACTGAGGTTTTGTGGATTATTGTATAGTTCTTGTTTTATTTCTTTAATCTCATTGTGCCATAAGTCATTCATGTGTTTATATATTGCATCTTTCATATGCTTCATCTCTGTTTATAATCTTTCATGCTTTACATCTTACTTCTGTCCATAATCTTTCATGTTATTGTTAACTGATCAGTGTTCTTGTTTCAGATTACAAATAGGCAGCCCGGGCATTTGCATAATCTTTTGACTAATGACATGGAATCGATATTGTTCTGCTGCTAATTTACTTTTCTTAGTTTCTGTTTAATTTCAGTACTGCTTTGTTTATTTCAGTCTTGCACATTTGTTTCAGTAGTTAGATTTAGATATATCAAATTGTTCATCATTTTCGCCATCTAAAGCTACACACTGACCGAAGTGGTGAGGGATTGAAGTATGAATGTGTAGTTTGACATTAGTTTATCGCAGTTAGATATATTTAAATTTTCCCGCGTGTCATTTTCAAGCATTTCCTAAAGTCACAAATTGGATCATGGTGAGGGATTGAAGTATGATTGTGTAGTTTGATATTAGTTTACTTTCTGCAAGTTAAATATATTAAATTGCTCATGTCATTTTCAGTTACCTCCGAAAGCCACAGCTGGACTGATGGTGAGGGATTGAAGTATGAGTGTGTAGTTTTATATTAGTTTACTTTCTGCAAGTTAGATATATTAAATTGCTCATGTCATTTTCAGTTACCTCCGAAAGCCACAGCTGGACTGATGGTGAGGGATTGAAGTATGAGTGTGTAGTTTGATATTAGTTTCTTTTTTCTGCAAATTAGATATCAGATTGCTCAAGTTGTTTATGGTTACCTCCGAAAGCCATAGCTGGACTAATGGTGATGGATCAGAATATAAGTTGATGTAATTTGATTTAGATTTACTTTGTTGCAATTCTTGGATTTCTTTAAGCATAGTTTCTTTTGTGTTTAGACAGTAGCAAGGATAGTTTGGTTTTCATGCTCAATAGTTCATTGTTTGATTTATTAGGCTAGCAGCACATTTTCATTTCCTTTCAGTTTTGTCATTGTATGTTTCAAATTCCTTTTGAAGTTTGAAGTTGGTAAATCATTATAAAGGATATCATTGCCTTGAACAATCATAACCATACTTGTTTTTATTTTAGAATTTCCATCTCACATTAGAAAACTAAAAACGACAAAAAGATAAGAAATAGGTTATCTTCCACATATAGTGCGCCACACTTCATCAGCTTACGAATCTCGGATTGATAAATTAATGTAGCAATTTAGGACACACTAAATTGACCAAAC
>JAXQQM020077942.1:0-14023 GCA_034641835.2 Pinus albicaulis
AGATTGAGGTGTTTGAGGGTGCATAGTTGGATGTTGCACCCCGGAGGACTTCATGGCACGACGTTGAGAGAAGGCTGCGTGGCGAGTCTGGGAATCGGGGGAAGTACGAAAGTAGAGTACCGACATAGGTAGAGGGAAATGACTGTGAGTTTCTCGGGGCTAAGGGCTCATCCTTTTAAACAGTCTAGGACACATGCAAGGGGGGTGGAAATGAGTATGCCTCGCAAGAAGCTGCATGCCATGACCAATTTCTTGAACAGGCTTGAGGGAAGGGAGGTGGCTGATATACAAATCAATCATGATAATAATTTATGGTGATAGTTTCAGGGGTGTACCGTAGATAGGGTGTGTTGGGGTTCCAATGTTTTGGCCAGGTTGGCAAGACCAAAAGATGAGACAACATCAGAACCACTTTCAGACCTTAGGATCTAGCCCTCCTAGGTTCAGAGAGGGATCTCTCTATGATTTCCAAAGGTTTATGACTTTTAAGGCTCAAGGTTATGATTTTAGGCTAGTTATAGGCATGGGGTTTGTTTGTTTGATTGTAGGTTTTGGTTGCTGGGAATCAGGAACGAAGGGTTCAGCATGAGACAAGGCTGGGCAAAGAGAAATTTAGGAAAAGAAGAAATAATCCAGGGAAAACCAAGTCCATTGGGCAATGGAGTCAAGAAATGATTTACTTGCTATCCATATGTAAGCTTTCAGTTGGGCTAGTCATCTAAAGCCTTGGATCCTAAAGTGAGAGGGTGGTATGGGACATTAAGGACTGAAAGTGAAAGAAGGAGAACCAACTAATTCTGTCTATAGATCAGGTCAGAGGTCATTTAACTCCAGATCTACTTGGACACAATCAGAAGCAGTACAAGGGAACTTGGATAGGCTTAGTTGGAATGGAAAGATCCTAGTGGGGCAGAGACAGAGTTCTAGACCTCCTCCAGTGTTCTCAACTCATTCAAGTAAATCCTACCAAGAACATCTAAACATAGATTCCATTAATCCATACATCAGAGAGTAGGCAACAACATCCACTACACTGGTTAGATCAATTGAAATCAATATTCAGATACACATATAAGAATAAAACATAAAAGGCTCGGAGAGAAGCAACATAAGGCACCTATCAAGGGTGAATCTTATGCCAAAATTTTGATGCAATCCAGAAGAAACAAAATGAAATGGAAATAAACACAGAGATAGAAAAACATCACCGCAGCTTTAGATCAGGATCCAATGAAATGTGCTTATCATATTAAACATCAACACCAATCAGGTACAGCATAGCCAATGTCTTGGTCATTCAATTTGAATACATCTTCCTCAGCCTATCTTACAATTATACATAGAAAACTTATCTCAAGAGAACTGCTTGCGATTGTCTGATATCTCATCAACAACCATTATAATCTTTTCTCATGCATTTTATAGCTGAAGAGAAGCAGAAGGGGTAGGTGAAGAACTAAATGTTGTATTAAACCTTTGAAAAGAAAGAGGGCTGAAGCCCATTCTATTTGAATGTGACTATTTAATCTCTGTCACCCCCTTTATGAAAGAGTTATCTTCTCTGGATATGACTTTGATATATTTCGGTTGTGGTACTTTTTGTGATTTGAACAAATATAAAATAAACTACTGAGAAGTCTGCCATGTAAATGCTCTGGTAGTTTGAACTGTTGTCAGGGTGGAAAATCCTTCAGGGACACGGTTTGAAATAAAGCTGTATGGGCGCCTTGTACTTGATGAAAGAAAACATTCTACTGGTGAATAAACCCTGATGTTACCTTTTTCTTGTGCTCAAGATATTTCAATCGATCCTCGGGGTCTTCAGACTGGTGCTTTGCCTCTTAAACCGTTGATTTAAGGCTTAAGATCTTCATTGGCGTGCCTTAATTTCTCTGCCTTGCACTGATACTCTTTGTCGCTCCTTCTTTGTTTCTGTCCGTGCACTCTGAGCTTTTAATGGCACCGGAATGTTTTCACAGAGTTTAAAGTCTGCTCCTTTAATGAAGGTCCTTTCTCTACCTTCCTGGGTCATTTTCCATAAATTCTGCCACTGTAAATGATCTTCTTTGATTTCTCTGTCGTTGTAGCAGAGATGTGCATCATGGCGGCCATTAACTCTTAAGAACCCTGCAAAAACGAAAGACTGGTCACGAAAACATACATGGGTTGGCGGACGCGATGGAGATGACCAGAGTGACTGTACAGATAGGTGCCACAGTGGAATGATGGTAGACTGTGGCAAAAGAATGCAGCGCGAAGTGGAAGACGGGAAAGATGGCGAACCTTTAAAAACTTGACTTTGAACATTATATGCAACAGATTGAATGGGTGTACGGTGGACACAGATGGAGGGAGTGATGTGGCAGGGCAGACCCAGGGAATGGTGACTAAGTCAACAGCGGAGAGAACAGATCTAGACCGTCGATCATGGTGGAGATCGATGGTGGAGGGTGACCGATGGCAGGCCAGGGGGTGCGATAGCCATAGGTTAACAGGGACGCAGCTTCGGGGAACGGGGACCATTGGATGAGCGATATGAGATCTGATGGATGACAGCAATATCGCTGGGTGTCCTGAGTCGAGAGTTAGTGTGCGATGGGCAAGCAGTTTTGTAACAGTTTCGGGGCCACGTGTCAAGATCTGAGTGGAATCGTTGGGCATTCGAGGAAAACCACCCATCACCCTACAGTGGTGCAATAGAAACCGGTTGTTTTGAACAGTGCGCGGGCGAGGGCCACCGGGGTAGATGCATGCGGACCATCGAATCACGGTGGGAATGGACAACGATGGCGCGGTTGAAGATTTGAACGGAGAAATGCGGGCGCTTGCGGGTTAGTGATAGCCGTTCGATTAACCAGGATAAACGGATAAAGTCGCGCCTGATAGGAATTGGGAAATAAGCACCTTTAGCTCTGGCGGATGGTTTTGGAGTCAGGTTACATGGAGGAAAAGGCGCGGGGGCTTATGCCGAAGGGTGCTAGAGCCCAATATATGAAATATATGATTTTTTACCCATTTTTAATGTATTTCAGGGCCCAAAGGGGGTAACGATAGGGAAACAGAGGGGAAAACTGAGGGAATAAAGGATGATGGTGAAAATTAAAGGGGGGATTTCGGGGAGATTTAAGAGGTTAATGGTTGAAGCAAAGGGAGGAAAGGGAACTTTGATAAAAAGGAAAAGGGATAAAGATGTGGCATTTTGCAAGGATATGAATTTTATAACCAGTGAGGCCTTAGATTGGGAAGTCGGCAGAGGGGATTTCACTTAGAAAATAAAGGCTTACAGAAGACTTCAAGGATGATGTGTCTTCGGAGGAGATGCATTCCTTGAAGGCTCTAAAATTATCTAGCCCCCTGCTTGCTTATCAAGAATTTCATAGGGGGGCTAACAGTGGCTCCACATGGGGATGGCTTCTTCTTGAAGGAGGCAAGAATCCATAAATGATCTTTGGAGTAGGCCAGATGCTTGCTACTTGGCACATCTCTTTCTTTCTTCAATTTTCAGCTGCCACAATGTTTAGATACATTAATCAGTAGAAACATTCTTCCCAACCAATCTACCTACCCAAACTACAGTCATAAAAATTCCCTTGGGATGCATTTGAGCTAGCAGACCCTTCACATTATTTATTCTCGAAAACACAAAACAAACCTACTCTAAAGCTACCCTTATTGCTCCATGAGACCAGATTAAACTGTTGGTCTCATATGATTCTCTACCTATTCTACTACCTGGTGGGATTAAACTGTCCAACAGGTTTCTTCTCTACATTCTAAGACAGAAATTGAAAATCATTCAAGCCAGGATTAGACTGTCTGACTTGCTGTGGACTGAAAATGCTGAAAATTAAAAACAAAACTTGAAGGCTTGAAATTTGAACTTTTGAAGCACCCTTCTATCTTCGTGTGACTCAAGTTTTGAGCTGGTTAGAGTCACCTTCTTCTCTTTGATTCAGCACTAGTTTTAGGCATGTTCGAGCTGATTCTTCCTTTCCTTTTTTGGTCTAGATTTTTAGCATGTTAGGACCATCTGCTTTGTATTTTCTCAGAGGTTCATGTTTTGGGTATGTCTGAACCTCTCCATTTTTTTTTTTTTGAAATGAACTGCAATGGTATGTATAATGGAGAATGAAACTGGAAACCGAAATTTAGCAGAAGTAATGCTTGAGCATCCTGCCATTGACAGGACCCCCAAACAATTCTGTGCCATCAAGTTCTTGTAGAAAAAATGCATTAGGACCCACATTGGCTTGGATGATATATGGACCTTGCCACAAGCTGTCAAACTTGCCATGTTTACCTTTTTCCTCTCTCCTTGAGTCCCATTTCAAAACCTTGTCCCCAATTCTAAAATCTAAAGCTTTGGTTCTTTTGTTAAACTGTCTCTTTATGTTTTCTTAAAATTTGACAGCTCTGTTATAAACCTGCTCCCTTGTTTGCTGAAGATTGATTGTTTCATTAATTCTTCTCACCATACTGCCTTCCTCTGTCTGAATCTCTTGAATGAGCTTAATCACTGGCACTCCCAGGCTGGTAGGGAAAACTGCTTCTGCTCCATAAATGAGCTGGAATGGTGACATACCAATGGAATTCTTGGTTGTAAGCCTGTTAGCCCACAAAGCATGTACCAATTTCTTATGCCATGACCTTTTTTTCTCCTCTAACAGCTTCTTGATGATGTTCACCAGGCTTTTGTTTGAAGATTCAGCTAGTCCATTACCTTGAGGGTAATAGGCAGTTGAATGAACAAGTGCTATTCCATACCTGTAATAGAAATCTGCCATTTTCTTGGATCCAAAAGCAACAGCATTGTCAGTGATTATTTTTCTTGGACAACCAAATCGAGATAGGATGAAGTCTTCTAAGAACCTAATGATGACAGAATCAGTGGCATTCCTAGTGGGTATGTCTTCTATCCATTTGGTGAAGTAGTCTGTGGCTGTCAAGATCCATTTGTGTTGTCCAGAAGAGGCAAGATGAATCTCCCCTATAAAATCTAGGCCCCACTGCATAAAAGGTCCTTCAACAATGATGGGTTGGAGAGGGAGAGGGAGGATATTTCTTCTGCCCTCAAAGATTTGGCACGTATGACATGCAGTTACCAATTTATGGACATCATTGAAGAGTGTGGGCCAATAATAGCCAGCCCTGAGTATTTTATTTGCAGTATCTTTCCAACTCAGGTGGCCTCCACACTCCCCAGCATGGAATTCTTGTTTAATTCTTTCAGCTTCAGGTTCAGGCAAACATTTCAGCAAAAGGCCATTTGGATTCTTCCAATATAAGTTTTCATTCAAAATGCAGTAGTTTCTAGCTTTAAGTTTTATGAATTTGGCCTTAGTTTTGGACAGTTCTAGAGGGACATTGAGATTGGTGAGCACATAAAGGATATCGGAATACCAAGGAGAGTTCTGAAACTTCTCCTCGGCAGTGGGGTCGGGTAGTCCTTCCTGCTCATCTAAGGCATTTACCATGTTAATGTCAAGGGCCTACAGATTGTATTCAGCCATTAATCGGGCCAGGCCTTGACCTTTGATCAGCTTGGTGGGCTTTATTTCAAGTTCGTATTCTAGGATGGTAGCAATCCACTTGCCCCTTTTCCCATCAGGGTCCTGGGACAGGATATCTTTGACCACTATATTCGGCACATAGGCTATGGTGTGAGAATGTAGGATGTACACCCTAAAGTCTTTTAAGGCCTTCACCAAGGCATAGGCCTGTTTTTCCATGATGTTATACTTCAAGGGTGTATCTCTTAAGTCTTTACTGAAAAAGGCAATTGGCTGTTCATTACCCTCTGATTTTTTCTACAGTAAAACTGCAGCCACTGTATGCTCAGAGGCATATGAGAAGATGAGGAAATCATTTGAGAAATTTGGGCTAAGTGCAAGCTTTACTAACTCAAAAGATTTCTTGGCTTCAACAGTCCATTTGATTCCTGCACCTTTCTTCAACATGTCAATCATTTTCTTAAGGTGTTCAGCTAAGTTGGGAATGAATCTTCGGAGGAAATTGATTTTCCCAATGGAGGACTATAATTCTTTGATATTCCTTGGGTGTGTGATCTGAAGTATCGCCTCAACCCTCTGTGGGTCTATACTAATCCCTGTCTTAGATATGATATGGCCCAGAAGTTTGCCTTCTTGTAGTCCAAACATAGTTTTCTTAGGATTTAGGGACAGACCATACCTTCTACACTTTTCAAAGACTTTCCTCAGATGTTTCAAGTGTTCTTCTTTAGTTTTAGAATAGACAGTTAAGTCATCCAAGTAGATAACTATGAAGTGTCCTATCTCATCTGAGAATGCTATGTCCATGGCTCTTTGGAAGGTGGCTCTAGCATTCATCAATCCGAAAGGCATTTTCACATACATGAAGGTGCCCCAAGGAGTGGTAAAAGCTGTTTTGAGTTCATCTTCCAGGAGTACCAACACTTGGTTATACCCTGAAAAGCCATCTAGCAGGGAGATTCTCTTAGAGCCCACTACTTTTTGTAGGATGTGTTCCATTCTAGGCAAAGGATAATTGTCCTTTAATGAGGCTCTGTTAAGATTTCTGAAGTCTATGCAAAATCTGATCTCTCCTGTTTTCTTCCTAAAAGCCACTAAGTTTTATACCCAATCAGAGAACCTAACAGGGACTATTATGCCCGCATCATACATATTCTTAATCTCCCTTTCAACTTCAGGAAATTGTTTTGGATTAATTCTACATAATTTTTGTCTAAAAGGCTTCTGATTTTCCTTCAAGGGTATTTTATGTTGTATGACATTTGTGTCATAGGCCTTTAAGTCTTCATAGCTCCATGCAAACACATCAATGAATTCCTTAAACAGGTCAATGTATTTCTTCTTCATGTCTATGGGTATAGACTTAGCCAGTTTGATCATTTTGGGTTTATCTTCAGTGCATATGTTACATTCTTCCACATCAGAGTCTGCGTGTTCTATAGTGGGCTTTTTTGCTACATCATCGAAGTCAAAGAGGTCTTCTAAGGGTGCTAGGCCTCTGGGTATATTCTTATCTTTTTCCTGCAACACCTCTACTTCTTCAGTATCTGCATTTTCACATTCTATGTTTGGGTTTCCAGTTTCTTCAGTCAGATTATTTATTTCTATGTTACAAGGTGGGGTTTCTTCATTGGAGGATTCTTGACTTAGGCAGCTATCTTCAGATTTAGAGTCTGAATCATAAAATTCGAACTCATTTATGCCTGTCAGGAAATCCTCGATCTGTGTATCACCTTCAAAGACCTGCCAGTATTTTTCGTTGTCTGGCACTACAACTCTAAATTTGGTCTGAATGATGATCTATTGGTAATTTGGAGGCTTAGGGTATGAACTAGCTATACAAGCTAATCCATTTGCAATAACGTTTTGACTCCTAGGGACAAAAACGAAGTCGTATTCTACAAAGGTTTTCAACAGATCCATTGTGTCATTCCTGTATGCTCTTAGTCGGGGGTGTTTCGAGGTATATTCACCATTCACTTATTTTATGACTAACTTTGAGTCTCCCCTCACAGCTATCCTATGGGCTCCTAATTTTTTCAACAGACTTAAGCCAAGGATGAGAGCCTCATATTCTGCATTATTATTTGTACATTTGAAGTGCATATTTATAGCATGGCTCTCTGCGTAATTACTTTCTGTGTTTCGTAACCACACCCCTGCTCTAGCATTTTTCCTAGTACAGGACCCATCGAAATTCATTTCCCACAGGGGTTCGCCATTATGTTGCGTTGCGGAGTCTATAATAGGTTGTAAATCATTTAGTGGGTCATCATGGGTGTGGAGATCAGGGAGGGAGCTAGTTTTATGTTTTCTTTCTGCTTCTAGTTCACTCAGAGTTTCATTTTCAATGTTCTGCCCACGGCTTTCTGCGTTATTTTCTTCTAAGCCCGGGGTAGCCATTATGTTAAAATCCATGGGCTCTATGTTATTACCTGTATATTTGTTTTCTGATGCTGGTTCTCCTAAAGATAGGTCGTTGTAAAGGATGAAAGAGTCTAGATCTATGTGCATAGAGTATAATGGTGAATTTTCAGGTTTCTCGGGGCTACTGACCAGGAATTTCATTTGAGCTTCTCTATACAGTCTTCTCAGTTGGCCAAAGATAGGGATATTGGAATATGAGCCATCCATATGCATTGTGCCTTACAGCTTGGTTCCCCATGATCTAGACAATAACATGCCATATTTGGGTGGTACATCTACCACCACAACATCCATGACCATACATTTGGCAGGAATCTGGGTCAGACTCACACATAAGTCTTTGATCAGGCCTAGGCATTTTACTCTGCTGGATTCAAAAGAGTACAAGCCTTTGTAGGGTCAGGTTATCTCTAGGCCTAGTTTTTCCATCACTACCTTAGGCATTAAGATGTGCGATGCTCTAGAATCATGCATGGCATTATGCAGTATCTTATCATGAATGTTGAGACTGATATAGAAAGGTGGTACTACCCCTTCCTGAAGCTTTCCCTCGATCTTTGGTCCAAATAGGAGGGCTGGTTGATCATCGTTCAGATTCACAGTGTCATTGTTATCCCCTAAATTCAAAGCTTTCAAAATTTGGCCTTTATATACATCTTGAGTGGCCAGATCAGATAGTGAAAAAGAGATTTTGATTTTGGCAATCTCACTTTCTAGATTGAAAGTGGACTGACTCTTTAGAATGCTCAACTCTGTTCTGTTAGCCACCACTTTAGTGGCTGAATCAGTTTGTCTTTTCTAACTATGTACAAAGTTAGTAACCGTTGTATCAGGAGCACTAACTGCAGTGCTAGTGCTGCTAGTGGGTTGGCTTGGTTTTTCAGTGTTCTGGTTGTCTTTCTCTTTGTTTCTTTCATAATTCTTAGCTGCTGATCTATTATTTACAAAATTCACTTTAGAATATCTCTCAGGCCTTTTCTTGATGGTTACTTCAGGAGCTTCGGGTTTGGAAGTGTCTTGGTTCTTTTTGCTCCTAAGTTCATATTGTTCTCTGACTTGCATGATAGCGTTCTCAAATCCTAGTCTATAGGCTTCAGATTCTAATCCTCCCTCATCCCTATATGAGGGTGAGGGCTGATCTTCCTCTGAATCACAGTTATGGATTGTGTACTCTGCTTCAAACATGTTTATTGCATTTCCTTCAGACTCTTCTATGATCCCCTCATCTTCATCAAGGAAATTTTGGAATGAGGGAATGACTTGTTGATATGATTCTTTTTGTCTGTTGGGAGTGGTATTGTTTCTTCTAAAGTTTTGGTTCTGATTTTGATTTCTGTTCTGATTGCTAACTGTGAAAACCATTTTTTCCATCATTTGTTGTAGCTTTTCCACATTCTTAGACAATCTGTCGTAATTGGGATCTGAAGTGGAGGCTACATTGTCATCTCTATATGTTACTCTTTTCTCAGCTCTTAGTCTTGCCATTTTCTTAATTAGGTTGGCTTCTATGTTTATAGCTCCCTTCCGCATGTCTTCTAAAGTGGTATACTCTTTATCTCTGAGTTGATAAGCCATGTCAGCATCAAAACCTTCAGGGTATTTCGCTAGGGCCATACCTTGGGGAGGTTTCATATGTGGAGGGAGAGCGTTATAAATGCTATTAAATCTTGTTGAGTAATCGTGGACACTTTCTCCTACATTTCTTTTAAGGCTCATGTATTCAGCTAGGAGCTGGCGAGGGTTATCCCTAACTTCCCATTTGTTTATGAAGGTCTGATATAAAGCAGGAAGGTCTTGGATGCTATTAGGGGGTAGGATTTTAAACCACTTTTTCACATCACCTCCCAAAATTTGGGAAAATATTCTCATTTTGACTGTGTTATCATCTATCTCCATGTAATCAAAAGAATCCTCCATTTTATCTACGTGTTGTTGGGTTGTGATGGACTCTTTGGCACTGAAGTGTGGGATCTTTGATTGATAATCATTTGGCAGGGGCACTAGAGGCTGAGGTAACATCAAAGGTGCATACCAGGCTGCCATGATGATATTCTGATGGGCTAGAGGGTTAACCTGAGCAGCTGGTATATGAATGACAGGGATGTTATGACCAGCATAAATCTGTTGAGAAGACCTAGGATGACAGAGCCCCAAGTTTTGGATGAAATGAATGTCCAGGGGTGTAGATGGAGGGGTCGCTGTGTCTTCAACGTGCTCACCACTATGAAATGGTGAACTAGGGAACCTAAGGTCTGGCTGGTCCAAAACACTGGATGTCCTAGTTCTAGGTAATCTGTTTTGAAGGTCTAGGTCAGGGTGAGAATGGGATAGAGCTGTAAGATTTTCCGGGATAGAGTTAGCTCTATGGATGTGACTAGAAATAGTTGATCCCCTGGATGGAAGAGGTTTTCTGAGGATGCTCTCAGGGTTGTCAACTATTTTAGGTGGGTTTGGATTAAAATAAGCTCTAGTATGAATGCTTCTTGAAGCCAGAACATTGTTTTAACCCAAAGCTTAACCTACTTGTTATTTCTATTGTGGTTGATGTTGTTTCAAGGTTGGCCTCCCAGTGGAGTCTTATGTGAAACCAAGTTAATCAACAGGCCTACTGATCACCAGTGGAGCCTTTCAAACGTTTAGGAACTATGGAGTTGCTAGGTGGAGGGTTTAGGGTATATCTAAAGGGTTACACTGTCCACCATAGTGCTCAGGCACTATCACCTTTCAAGAACAACCTCAAAACACAGCAAACTCCAACCAGAGATTGACTGGGAGGGCATTTACCAGATATGTCACCTCCGAAGAGGGTGAGATCCGGAGGCTACCTGGCCCTTTCCAGACTCTATCTAAGAGTACAAGAGAACACATCAAATGATAAAGATGTTATTTGAGAAAGGAATGACCAACTACCAACCTAACCAAAGATTCTAGGGTTTCTAAGGTCTTTGTAAGGCATAGTATAAAATACTTAGAATATCCCCAGCGGAGTCGCCATTATGTTGGGGTTCCCATGTTTTGGCCAGTTTGGCAAGACCAAAAGTTGAGACAACATCAGAACCACTTTCAGACCTTAGGATCTAGCCCTCCTAGGTCTAGAGAGGGATCTCTCTATGATTGCCAAAGGTTTATGACTTTTAAGGCTCAAGGTTATGATTTTAGGCTAGTTATAGGCACGGGGTTTGTTTGTTTGATTGTAGGTTTTGGTTGTTGGGAATCAGGAAGGAAGGGTTCAACATGAGACAAGGATGGGGAAAGAGAAATTTACGCAAAGGAGAAATAATCCAGGGAAAAACAAGTCCATTAGGAAATGGAGTCAAGAAAGGATTTACTTGCTATCCATATGCAGGCTTTCAGTTGGGCTAGTCATCGAAAGCCTTGGATCCTAAAGTGAGACGGTGGTATGGGACATTAAGGACTGAAATAAAAAGAAGGAGAACCAACTAATTTTGTCTATAGATCAGGTCAGAGGTCATTTAACTCCAGACCTGCTTGGACACAATCAGAAGCAGTACAAGGTAACTTGGATAGGCTTAGTTGGAATGGAAAGATCCTAGTGGGGCAAAGACAAAGTTCTAGACCTCCTCCAGTGTTCTCAACTCATTCAAGTAAATCCTACCAAGAACATCTAAACATAGATTCCATTAATCCATACATCAGAGAGCAGGCAACAACATCCACTACATTGGTTAGATAAATTGAAATCAATATTCAGATACACATATAAGCAGAAAACATAAAAGGCTGGGAGAGTAGCAACATAAGGAACCTATTAAGGGTGAATCTTATGCCAAACTTCTGATGCAAGCTAGAAGAAATGAAATGAAATGGAAATAAACACAGAGATAGAAAAACATCACCACAGCTTTAGATCAGGATCCAATGAAATGTGCTTATCATATTAAACATCAACACCAATCAGGTACAGCATAGCCAATGTCTTGGTCATTCAATCTGAATACATCTTCCTCAGCCTATCTTACAATTATACACAGAAAACTTATCTCAAGAGAACTGCTTGCGATTCTATGATATCTCATCAACAACCATTACAATATTTTCTCATTCATTTTATAGCTGAAGAGAAGCAGAAGGGGTAGGTGAAGAACTAAATGCTATATTAAACCTTTGAAAAGAAAGACGGCCGAAGCCCATTCTATTTGAATGATGAGTATTTAATCTCTGTCACCCCCTTTATGAAAGAGTGATATTCTCTGGATATGACTTTGATATATTTCGGCTATGGTACTCCTTGTGATTTGAACAAATATAAAATAAACTGCTAAGAAGTCTGCCATGTAAATGCTCTGGTGGTTTGAACTGTTGTCAGGGTGGAAAATCCTTCAGGGACATGGTTTGAAATAAACGTTGTATGGGCGCCCTGTACTTGATGAAGGAAAACATTCTGCTGGTGAATAAACCCTGATGTTACCTTTTTCTTGTGCTCAAGACCTTTCGATCAATCCTTGGGGTCTTCAGACTGGTGCTTTGCCTCTTAAACTGCTAATTTAAGGCTTAAGATCTTCATTGGCATGCCTTAATTTCTCTGCCTTGCACTGATACTCTTTGCCGCTCCTTCTCTATTTATGTCTGTGCACTCTGAGCTTTTTAATGGCACCAGAAGGTTTTCACAGAGTTTAAAGTCTACTCCTTTAATGAAGGTCCTGTCTCTACCTTCCTGGGTCATTTTCCATAAATTCTGCCACTGTAAATGATCTTCTCTGATTTCTCTGTCCTTGTAGCAGAGATGTGCATCATGGCAACCATTAACTCTTAATAACCCTGCAAAAATGAAAGACTGGTCATGAAAACATACATGGGGTGGCGGATGCGATGGAGACGACCAGAGTGATTGTACAGACAGGTGCCATGGTGGAATGATGGTAGACTATGGCGGAAGAATGCAGCGTGAAGTGGAAGACGGGAAAGATGGCGGACTGCAGCAGCAAACATTTAAACAAAATAACCTTAAAAAACTCGACTTTGAATGTTATATACAATAGAATGAATGGGTGTACAGTGGACACACATGGTGGGAGTGATGTGGCAGGGCAGACTCGGGGAATGGTGACTAAGTCAACAGCGGAGAGAACAGATCTGGACCGTCGAGCATGGTGGAGATCGACGGCGGAGGGTGACGGACGGCGGGCCAGGGGGTGCGATAGCCATAGGTTAGCAGGGACGCAGCTTCGAGGAACGGGGACCGTTGGATGAGCGATCTGAGATCTGATGGCTGACAGCAATATCGCTGGGTGTCCTGAGTCAAGAGTTAATGCGTGATGGGCCAGTGGTTTTGTAACAGTGTCGGGGCCACGTGTCAAGATCTGAGTGGAATCGCTGGGCATTCAGGGAAAACCACCCATCTCCCTACGGCGGTGCGATAGAAACCGGCTATTTTGAACAGTGCGCGGGTGGGGGCCACCAGGGTAGATGGATGCGGACCATCGAATCATGGTGGGAATGGATGGCGATGGCACAGTCGAAGATTTTAACGGAGAAATGCGGGCACCTGCGGGTTAGCGATAGCCGTCTGATTAACCAGGATCAACGGATGAAGTCGTGCCTGATAGGAATTGGGGAATAAGCACCTTTAGCTCTGGTGGATGGTTCTGGAGTCGGGTTACATGGAGGAAAAGGCGCGGGGGCTTATGCCGAAGGGTGCTAGAGCCCAATATATAAAATATATGATTTTTTACCCATTTTTAGTGTATTTCAGGGCCCAAAGGGGGTAACGAAAGGGAAACAGAGGGGAAAACTGAGGGAACAAAGGATGATGGTGAAACTTAAAGGGGGGATTTCAGGGAGATTTAAGAGGTTAATGGTGGAAGCAAAGGGAGGAAAGGGAACTTTGATAAAAGGGAAAAGGGGTAAAGATGTGGCATTTTGCAAGGATATTAATTTTATAACCAGTGAGGCCTTAGATTGGGAAGTCAGTAGAGGGGATTTCACTTAGAAAATAAAGGCTTGCAGAAGAATTCAAGGATGATGTGTCTTCGGAGGAGATGCATTCCTTGAAGGCTCTGAAATTATCTAGCCCCCTGCTTGCTTGTCAAGAATTTCATAGGGGGGCTAACAGGGTGACAATGTGG